>CAUYQG010158519.1:0-53307 GCA_963574415.1 Tarsius wallacei | reverse complement strand
CACGCTACAATGGACATGAAATAACTGTTCATTTTTTTCTTTTCCTTTCAGGTTTTTTTTGGTACCCCGCCCCCCCCCCCCCCCCACTGGTTCTCAAAGTATGGAACCCCAACCAGTAGCATCAGGGAACTTGTTAGAAATGCAGATTCTTAAGTTCAGTCCCACCTTCCAAATTGAAATCTCAAGTTGAGATCCAGCAATCTGTGTCTCACAAACCTTTCAGGTAATTGTGATTCTTGTCAAAGTTTACTGACCTGTATTATGCATTGTTACAAGCTTGTGGTTTTATAGAGCAAGGTGGGAAATAATAAACATATACTACTAAATTCTTCTGTTTAGCATATATTTTAGATTCTTTTAATTTTATATATTTGACTCCTAGTCTATCTTGAGATTGTTTAGCTTTAGCATATCTTGGTTTAAAATTTCCTTTAGGCTTTAATAAGTATGCTAATAAACATGAAATAATTAAGACATCTAATTATTTTAAATGCTGCATCCTTTAACAAAAAACTTCTTTTCACCTTTCAGTTATTTACATTAACAGTTTTTTTCAGAAATTATGTAAATATATATAACATGCATATCTTTTAAATATATCAATGTGATCATACTTGTATGGTTCAACAGCTTGTGATTTTGTTTTAGTTTGGGGGTTTTAAAGAAACCTTATGATACATCTTGGATTTTTGTCATAACAACACCAATTACTCTACTTAATTATTCTAAAAGATCCATAGTTCTTTATTGCATGCATATTTCACATACACATGATAGCAGGGGTTCTATATCAGAGATTCTCAGCAGGAGACGCTTTAGCATTTGGGCCTGAACACTTCCTCAGTTTAGCATTCCTGGCCTTGCCCTTAAGATGCTAGCAATGGCCTCAAGCACTGTGATAAGTCACAGTCCCTTGTTCCAACACACTCACATCTCACAAAAGACCTGCCTGCAGTCTGGTTGCATCCATTAGGTAAGAGTCCCAGCTACACACAATGGAGAGTTTTTGCCCTGTAAATGAATGTTTTATTGATTTTAAAACTACAGAAATGTTAAAACACATCCTGTTTTAACCAGAAATAATACATAAATACCATAAATTTTAACACAAGTTAATTTAGAAGTACTTTGAACAAAACATGAAATTTTGCCATTATCGCCTGTCCTCTGAGTACTGAATTCCCCAGAGAGACCGTCAATACTGTTCTGTGTCTTATTTCTATATATTTATACTATTTCATATGGGCTTATACTATATAAATTGTTCTGGCTTTTGCTTTTCATTTAACATTGGAGAACTTTCTATTTTGAGACTGTTTCTTTTGAGGTTTTAAATTTTATATAAATATGACTTCAGACTTACAGAAAAGTTTCAAGACCGGTACAAGAAATGACCATATTCTGCTCTTTACCCAGATTCACCAGTTGCTTACATTTTGCCTCATTTACTTTTTCTTTCCACTCGTCTCTTTCTTCCTGTGTGTGTATATGTTTACACACACATATGTGCATATATATTTTTTCCTTAACCATTTGAGAGTTAATTGGTGACTGGCTCTTAAAAACACAACGGCTATAATTGATTTTTAAGAATTTGAAAGATGTTGCCAAATTACTCTCTAAAAAAGTTGTGAAGATTGGGTGTCCATTTACCTATTCTTAACCAACATTTTAATCCACTTTTCAATACCTACCAGGTAAGAAGGAGAAAATGATCTTATTGTTTTAATTTTAAAGCTGGAAAACTGTTTTCACAGGTTAATTGACTACATTTTTTTTTCTTTGAATTTTCTTTATATCTTACCTATTTTTTCTTTTGGGTGGCTTAACTTTTTCAAAATGTGAAGATTTCATTAGTGTGCAATAGCCCAGGGACTATACTAATCGTCTCTGTGTGTTTGAGCGGTAGTGTGCATACTTCTAAAGAGGTCAGTGACTTATGGTCTTTCTAACCCACTCATGGACTGATTCTTCCATGGCAGGGGTGAGAATGGATAGGACCTTCTAGTCCCTGCCTTAAGGGACTAGAAAATCTCAAATTAATTTGCATTAATGTTATGGTACCTGCTCATAACATATGAAAATGTATTTTATTAATTTGGCATTTCATAAAGTATAATTTAAAATAAATTTTGATTATTTAGGTCAGAGGTCAAACAAAGAAATATTCTTAACTTTAATTCTCACTTCTTTTGAACTTTGTAATTAACTGATATGAGGACAAAAGGAGAAAATATTACATTTTCAAGTTGAATTCCTTGTTTTTTATTTAATATTTGCTCAACATAAGTTGCATGTATTAGTGGGAGCTTGTTTGAACCCTATTAAAAATCTCACTTGTCTTCTGCATTCCCGTTTTTATTGTAGCAAGGGATTGGTCTTCTAGAATATTTCTCTAATAGCATTCTGTGTCTTAAGGTTGAGAGCAACTATGTGTATAGCAGGTACAGACTATAAAGTTTCACTTGCAGTCATCCTTGTCTTATGCCTTTGTTCTAAGTTCCTTCAACATTCTTTTTTCTTTTTCAGAGAATCCTTGTTTTGTAAATGAGGCCAGTTGTGAAATAGAAAGTAATTTGATGAAGAGCATCACTAGCAGAATTGGTGGGAAAGTAGGCTCCACATTAGAATCTACTCCTGACTTACTTTTAGTTCTTTCTACTATGTCACACTGATGCACACTATTGCTAGGTACTGTGTTAGTCAAGACGTTTGCTTGTGTCACAGGTGAGTGAGGCTGAACAAACATTGGTTTGAACAAACATGCAAATGAAAATGGCATCTGTTGGCTCATGTAACCAAGATCCAGGCACAGCTGGACCTGTGGCCTAAAAACTTACCAACATGCCCCAACACCACCCTCTTCCCTGGGCTCTGTTCACTTCATTCAGGCTGACCCTTCCCATATGGAAACAGGATGCTGTCAGCAACACTTCCCCGCTCCCTGGGCTCTGTTCACTTCATTCAGGCTGACCCATCCCATGTGAAAACAGGATGCCGTCAGTAACTCTGGGCTGCATCCTGGCTTCTCAGCACACCAGACAAAAAAGGTTCTTCACGTCCTCACAGGTTCTAAGAGGCGAGGTCAACTTCATCTAAACTCTCTAACCTAGAAGAGGAATAGGTTAGATTCCCCAAGGGATGGCCAGGGCTAGTAATGGAAATAGGTATTGATCAGGCCTGAACAATTGGCGTATCAACAGTCTTGACACAATTAAAATTACTGAGAACATTTAAAATATAATGCTTCTAATTTACAGAATGTCATGAGTGTTGAATATTAATCATTTGGACAACACTTTGAATCAGTGTCATGTTTTGGAATTTGGGTGGTCCCCTCAAACAGCACACAGTCCACCTTCCAGGGGAGCTGTGCAGCTGGATGCTGCCGCAGTGAGGTTGAGCTCTGTGTCTTCTCACTTGGGTTCTTGAGGAGGTGTTCCTCGTTTTTTTGTAATCCTACCTTTGGTGGTAGCTTACACATTGCATTTATCACCTTCCTAATCTGATATGTCACCTTTTACAAGTCAGTCACATTAATTACAAACAAAGACCATTCAAAAAGACAGTTCATCGGGAAGCCCTTGAAGGAAGATGCTGAGGGAGTTATGTTCCCCAAGGCTCTTTTGCTTTGGGTGGAGAAGTCTTCACTAAAGTTGCTTGGTTGCCTGAATTGGATGAGTGAGAGCTGATTCCGTAGAGGAGTCTCCGAAAAAATAAAATCTGATGTTTTGAAAATATCCAGAGAAAGATCTAGAATGGATGAACAGATTCATTAAAACTTTAGATGCTAGATTGGAAAAACACATGTAAATATTTTAATGGTCTTTAAAGTCTCCTACATTGTCTAATCCAATTGTTTACACACA
This sequence comes from Tarsius wallacei, assembly GCA_963574415.1. NCBI lineage: Eukaryota > Metazoa > Chordata > Mammalia > Primates > Tarsiidae > Tarsius > Tarsius wallacei. The sequence continues at coordinate 49,438 of CAUYQG010158519.1, read as the reverse complement.
TTAGGTGCTTACTTAACATTTTTATGTGCATGAATGAGTTGTTGGAGGAATTTTTATCACTTCTTCCATCATCAGTGTTTGTCTTTTAAGAAGAGTGAAAAAGATGATCTGTCAGGGTAGTTGGGATAAATCACCAAGGCCCTAAGGGGCATCCCTACACCTCTGCTGCCCTAAGCACTTAGGAAATTTCTTCCAAATCAGACAACTCAGCAGGCCCGTACTCCTGTCCCTGTGTCCCTGCTGTGCTTGCATGTGTCCTTTTAGGTACAGTTAATATATTTTTCCTCACAGATGTATCCCCAGTGCATTTCTTGAGAGTAAGAACTGAGACACTTTGTCTTAGTTTTTCTACCACCTACTACATGATAGGTGGCCACTAAGCGTGTGGAATGCATGAAAGCATTTTATTTCTTGATAGTTCATCATAAGTGTCTTTTCATAATTACCATCTATTGAAATTTTGTATTGTTTTATCTGGGCAAAATCTAGTTAAAGGATTTATTTAACTAGCAAATGAAATTATGAAAGAGCATTCCCATCTAACTAGATGCGTTCACCCACTTGCTGGCACCTGGATGCTGGTGGGAGAAGGAAGCTTCTGTTTTACTTCCTCACGAGGAGTCCTCTGGTCTGGGCGAGCCCTGGGCTCTGCCTTTCCTCTCCCACTTTTGGTGACTTTGGCGCTACAACTGGGGTCTGCTGTACTTTCATCATTTTACTTGGCATCCACATAGTTCTTGGCTCCTAAGTAACTAACTTCCATGACTTTCAGTTCCTGAAACAGACTTTTTCCTCTAGTTTTAAGGCATTTTTTAAAACATTACTTTTAGTTTCTAATTCAGTATGTTCTGTGCCATACACTCATCAGTGCCTCTGTGTGGGAGAGTTTCTGGAGGCTCCATGCCTTTTTATCATGATGTATTAAACATAGACCATGTTAATATATATAATATATAATGTATTAAACATAGATTATGTGAGTGAATATGGAGAAGTCAAAGGTCAGTAGCAAGGTCCCTGACTTCTAGGTGCTCATAGCCTGCTAGGGCAGAATTTGAAGGAAGCCCTTGTTTCTGATTATAGGGGTTCATTTGAATCACACTGTAGTTGTGTCTAGCCAGAGGCCAGGCCATTCCGCAGTGTTGGAATTTAAGCCCTGTGGTTATAGGCAGCATTCCTTAAGGCAAGGACAGAATACCAGAATGTTGCTAAGGAGATTATAATAAACTGATCTTTATACAGCCCTCCTCTGGGTGGAGTGGTGACATCTAATGAGATAAACTATCTCTATAAAAAAAGTAATTACCCTGATACAGTAAATACCCATCTTCCCTAGTGATAAGGATCTTGTGTAATTGCCTCTCAGTTTAGGACCATAAATAGGATCCACCGAGGCATTCATAATAGGAAATATTAAGAAAACATTTTAAACATTGCCTTCAAAGTGTTTATTATTCCAGGTTATTTTTCAAACTATGTATTTGCTTTTCACAGCAAGTGGGTTTGTTACTTATTCTTCCATTTCCCATACCACCTTTCTAACCCCCTTTGGGAAGATGACACCTTACATTTAGGTTCGTTTGTGATAACATCTGATCTATCCTCCCTACTTCATTATTTAGAGTTGTTTGTGCTTTAAAAAAATTTTTTTAATGGAAACATACTAGGTATATTCGCAAATATACCTTTAAACAACAGTACCTTTCATGTACTTTTTAGCCCAATAACCTCAATCATAGTTATCTCTAATTTCTGTCTGCAGTTTAAGTTCTTGTGGTATGTCTGTGGCAAGGGGAGGGAGGGTGTTGCCAGGAGAAGAAGCTGCAGATGACTTTGCTCCTCATTGTGCAACTACAGGTTGTTCTTAGGACCCGTATTAGCCATTTAGAATATAGTTGCGCACTCTACTGCTCCTCACTCCAACCTGAGAAATGATTGTCACAAGTCTATGCACCAAAATGGAGACTGGTGAAGAGGAAATGAGTGATAAAATTTACACCAGTGAAGCAGTTGACTCCACCTGGGTTAGACTACACGTGAAGGACCACACTCCGTGGCTAGAAGCTCCTCGTGTTCCAGTGCTACAGAACTCTGCAGTCCCAGTGTCATCAATTGTCCCTCAGTGTGAACCTCCCACCCCCCATTCTCGACAACAGCATTAGGAAGGTGACCCCTCCCCTGACCAGCCCAGTGCGCCACCCCAGCATAATCTGAAATTCAGAAGTCAAAGAAATCCAAGTTAGATAAACAGAAAGTAGTATGGCTGTCAGAATGATTATGTATCCCAGTCTTACTGAACCTGTTTTTGTGATTAGGATACTGACTAAATTGAGTTTGTGCATGGTTTTTCTGTCTTCTCCAACCCCCTCCAGCCCTGATAAGAATACTAAACAAGGCCCTGCACAGTAGCTCACTCCTATAATCCCAGCACTTTGGGAGGCTGAAGTGAGAGGATTACCTGAGCCCACGAGTTCAAGACCAGCTTGGGCAACTTGGCGAGACCTCATCTCTACAATAAGTCAAAAAATTAGTCTGGCATGGTAGCGCCTGTCTGTAGTTCCAGCTACTTGGAAGGCTAAGGCGGAAGGATCGCCTGAGCCCAGCAGGTCAAGGCATCAGTGGCCATGAGCGTGCCACTGCACTCCACTCTGGACAACAGAGTGAGTGAGACTCCAATTAAAAAAATATATATATATATATGTGTGTGTGTGTATAAATATATATATGTATATGTATACTAAACACACTCAGGAGTCCTATTTGACCTAAAGAGTCATGTTCATTGGTCTCTGAAGGCTCAGTCATACAACTTGTTGGGAGTTGATCTGAGCCTTTGAACATGACGTGTTCATGGGAGCTGGCCCCTTCTTCCATGAGGCAAACCTGGACTGTCTCCTAAACTGTTCAGCCAGTTTTGAGAAACATATTCTGTCAGCAAAGAGGGTTACATTTCAGTACATTCTACGATGTGGCATGCTTAATTCTGTGGGGGAAGCAGGGGCCATATTTAGAAGCAATCTGTGGGAAAGGGTGATTTTGCAGTAATAAAAGGGGAAGTGAGTGATAACATTTGTGCCTGAGAGTTATACCAGTGAAACCATTGACGCCACATGGACTTGAAGGACCACACTTATGGCTAGGAGTCCCTCACGTCCCAGTACTGCTTTCCTGCATATTGCACACCACACAGTTCAGGTCTTTTGCCTCTGTTTTCACAGGACCTTTTCTACTGAGATCACTGTGGGAATTCCTTGTGTCTCTACGGTGATTGGAACCTTAAAAGAATAACTTAGCCCTAGTAAAATCATAAAATGAAATAGTAACATGACATGGTCTGTGAGGAGAAGTGTCTACAATTTTAATTAAGTATTATATTGGTAATGGGAGGAAGAGTTGTGAATTTGATCTGGTGAGGGAAACTCTGCCTCGCCTATGAATGGGTCATGTCACGTTTATTGAAGGTAACATTCCTAATTACCTGAAGCTCTTAACCTGGATGAAGATTTTCATCTTGCTAATGTAATTTTGCATTCTGTATTCCATATTTGCATTTTCTTCTTTGGATGACACTTTCAGCAAAGCTTAGTAACTGTTTCTCATACTTGGCATTGCCTCTAAAGGTAAAATGACATTCAGGTTCTATAGGGATATTATGAAAGCATAATGTGAACATGAGCCATGTGCTGCATGCAGAAGATCATGCTGTTTAATTACTAGTGTTGCCAGCATTCCGATGGTGCTCTGTGAGCATGGCTGCCTCTTTGTGTCTGTTTTGTGATAGGACAAGTGTGAAAAAGGAGTGTAGGGAAAAAGGAGAGGGCCACGCGGCTCAGACCAGCCTTGGGACATGTGACGGCTCATACAGGTTGTAACTATAGGCACACTTTCTCGTTTCTGTAGTTTGAACCAATATTTTATAGACATCAAAGGAAAAGTAGAAAAAAAAATTTTCCATTTTCCTATCATAGGTTTGGCTTCTATGCGTTGGCTTTTCAGATAAACCTTACTTGATATGAGACATAAGTTCTAAAACTATGGCGAGCCATTTCTTATAGCTACCAAAACTGCCACAGCTTTATAACAACAAGTCAAGAGGATAGATAGTCTCAATCTGTGTTGGTTTGGTTTTATTTGGGGAGAAGGGGGTTGCCCTAGTAAATTTGGTATTCTATATGCCATTTTCTGGCAATGTGTTTTCAATATGTGGCCTAAACCCATTTTTTTCATCATATTAATTACTGTCTATAGAAATTCATTTAGAAGAACTGTATTGCATACACTCTAATTTGTGCATTTTCCAATTTTCACAGGGGCTTTCCAGTATGTATTTAATAAGCAGTTACACACTGAGTTTTCTTGGTTGTGTAGTCTGGGTAGTGCTGTGACAGTCTGGGGTGGCTCTTCACTGCAACCTTTAGTGTTGTACACGTTACTGTTTAACACATCCATGTTAGAAACTGTGGCTACTCCAAGCTTGTATGAGTTGGGGATGCCCCCTGAGAGCCAGATCACTATAGGGACAGGGTGTCACTGAGGTATCCTACTGTAGAAAGGGGAGATAACTAGAAGGCACAGAGCTTGCCACTGCAGTTTAAGCATGCATTTCCTTGACTTGTGGTAGACTCTAAAGAAAAACTCACTATCGGAGTTTTGCCCTGGTACACGTTTTAAGAAGTCTTGGATGCTCAATGTTAATCTCAAAACTGGATTTTGAAATTGCTATGTAATTTTCTATGCTGTATTTATGAAACTTAGCAAGTCATGGCTTTCAGGTTTTTGCTTTAAATGTTGAGTCTGTTGTGCTGAGGTATGAGCTTTCTGTCTTAGATTTGAGTGGCTTTTGTGCACATCTATAAAATAATATGTTAAATGAAATGCTCTCTCTCTCTCAATCCTTTTCTTTCCAGCATATCTGGAATGTCTTTGTTAAAGTGAACGGTCAGTTCCAAGGCCTGGCTCTCCTCAAGCTCTTTGTTCCTGCCACCCTACTCAGTGTCCATGAATAGAGAGACACATAAAAGCCTTACCTGCTCTCAAGGGGCATGGGCCATCGTCATTCCTCAATTTGCCTGGTGTATAGACCCCTGAAAGGCCAAACATAGAAAATACTTGCACCGCAGTTGGAGAAACACTGTCTCTGCATTTCTCAGTCCTGGCAGCACATTGTGAGAACCTAAGTCCCCCCACAGAGGTGGATATGTTCCTTCCTCAGTGATTGTCATCAGAGCTAGATCAGAGTCACAGCTGTAGGTACCCTTGGCAACATCCTAGTTAACCTACTGGCAAGGAGCCTGAGCCAGGAAAGGCCATCCAGTCTTTGTAAGTGACCACTAGGATGTGAGCACAAGATTTAAACAGTGATGTTAATTAACCTCATAGGTGGTAAGTCATTGCACTCTACCTCGAGAAACACTGGTCTGAACTAGATGTTTGTTTCAGATATTTGCTTAAAGAAATATTTAGTTTCACTTGAGTTTGCTTAGCCTTCTAGCTTTGTAGCTTAAGTGAGCTACTTAGTGAAAATGCCTGTCAGAATTCTCCCAGGGCAGCTTATATCCTTGATTCCAGGGTCTGTTTTCTTAAGCATAAAAGCTTCTGTGACTGTTAAATACTACTTACAAGATAACGCCTGACCTCTGAGCTCACCACTGCCTTTCGCCTTTTTCTCCCCTCCATCTTTCATCCTCTAATCAAAATGAAACTTCTGACCAGGGCAACCAGTAGCCCACTCTGACATTCTGACCCACTATGAATCCTCCAACCTATTTTTACATCCACTTGTTGCTATGCTGTGCCTCTTGAATTATACTCTTGTACTTAGTAACTAGAGGTCCCCTTTCACTGTTCATGGTTACATTCTGCCTGTCTGTCAAGATGCTCCATTCTCTGCTGGGTTCTGCTTCCCTGGTTAATCCACAAAAGCTTCTAGGCTTAGATTAGACATGGGATTTAAAAATTCCCATGCTCATGTTCGGAAGTGGAGAGTTAAGGGCATGAGGAGATGATTATAGTCCTGGACACACCACATCTTGAGGCCCCAGGTCAGATAGTGCTCTTTGTATTTCTTCTGAAACCATTGGTTTTGTTGCTCCATGAGAATTAGAGAAATCTTTTGAAGGAACCCATCCAGAAAGAAGTATAATTGAGGAAGAGAAGGATGTACTTATCATGTCAATATCTCAGCCCTTGTGTTAACCTACTAAATGTATTATAAACAACAAGTTAATTGCTGACCCCTTCATGCAGGGGTTGGGGTCCAGACTTCTCCATCCGAGCTGTTTAGTAGCTCAAGCCAAAAGCCATGTCCTCCTCTCTCCCACATCCTTACCATCCAAGTCTGTCACCAGGCTAGCTTCATTCCATGACTCCCATCATTCCCACCACCTTGTCTAAGCAATTGACATCTTTATTGCCTTTTTTCAATCTGTTTCTCACTTAGCCACCAGAAGGATCTTTTACAGATGTAAATCATATATTGCTGTCCTGCTCAAGTACTTTCTGATGTACTTGAGATAAAATTCAGACTTCTTGCTACAGGACCCTTCAGGGCTGGCCCTTCGTCACTTACTCTGTTTCCAATGCAGTAGGCTTCCTTCACTTTCTAGAACTGGCCAGTTTCTCTCGTTCCTCGTGGTCTTGCACATGTATTCCTATTTTTTTCATCTGGGTAACTCCTTATCCTCCTGGCCTCAGCTCAGGTGGTGCTTCCTGGGAGAAGCCGTTCCTGATCTCCCTTCCCCCTCTATCTAAAATAGACCACGACTTCATAGCATTCACCCATAGTTCCAGTTGCATGTCTGGTGTATTGGTTTATTCATATAAGCTGCAGGAAGTTAGGCACCATGTATACAGAGTGCCAAAAAAAGGTATACATACTTTAAGAAAAGAAAAAACTTCTAAAATTGTAATACTTAATGTATACCAATAGCAAAAGATGAATACAAGTCATATTTGACTTCTGCAATTAGAAGAGGTGCTCAAAGGAGTTACATCAGTATCTAGATGCTTCTGATTACATCAGACTACTGCAGGACTTGTTGCTGTGCAAGGCCTCCCAGATCTTCCCTTGTACACATCACATATGTGCCATGTGGCTAAGACTTATCACGAATGTATGCAATTGTTAGGCATGTTAGAGGTTCCGTTGCTTACTCACGCCTCCGTTGTCATTGTACTTCCACAGTGTTCTTTAATTTTAAATGCCACTTCAAAATGGTCTTGCGCTTCTCAAACGACAACTGCTCTTCCACTATTTTTTTTTTACTGTCCTGCCTATCATTTGGTGACGGTAGCATTCATTTGATTAATGCCAACTTTTGAGCAAACATCATGCTACACATAACTACCGTAATTCAATTAAACTTCTAAAAGTAATACCTAGATAACATCTCTTAAAATGTGTATACATTTTTTTTGGCACTTCTGGCATTACTTACCTTGTATCATCAATACCTGGAGCAGTGCCAGGAATTGGCCACCTGTTCAGGTTTAAGACTAGACATGGGATTTTTTAAAGTCCCATGCTCATTTACCTAAGTGGAGAGTTAAGTATGCAGGAGCCAGTGGTTACAGTCCTAGGGACATCATACCTCCGGGCCCCAGCTGAATCAGATTTTCCTGTCTTTCTCCTCCAGCTTCAAGGTTTTATTTCTGTGTTCCTGGCCAGAAGAGGTGCTTATTAATGAACAGGGAGATCAGTTAGTGTTTGCATTTAATGACCAAATACCTTTATACTTTCTGCCTTCTTCCTTTTATCTGATTTAAGCACACTGCATAATATATGCCAAATGTCATGAGGTCCACCTGGTGACACAAATGACCATGTGACTGATCTGTCCACCAAGAGACAGTACTCGCTGGGATGAAGAGAAACCAGTTACACAAGAGGCTGTAACATAAGGCAGTATATAAATGTTCCTAGTTGACTTATGATGACATATTCCAAAGATTCAAGGAGAAAGAGTATCTGGTTGAAATCTGCAAAAAGTTTTTGAAGAGGACAAAAGTGTCTCCATGGACCTGGAAGGATTAGTCGGGTTTTGTTAAAAAGCAATGTTTGGTCGGGCTCGGTGGCTCAGCCTGTAATCCCATGCGTTTGGGAGGCTGAGGTGAGTGGATTGCCTGAGCCCGCGGGTTCGAGACCCGCCCGGGCAACTTGGTGAGACCTCATCTCTACAATAAGTCAAAAAATTAGGCGGGCGTGGTAGCACACACCTGTAGTTCCAGCTACTTGGAAGGCTGAGGCGGAAGGATCGCCAGAGCCCAGCAGGTTGAGGCTGCGGTGGCCGGGAGCGGCCACTGCACTCCAGTCTGGGCAACAGAGTGAAACTCCAACTCAAAAAAAATAAACAAAAACAAAAAAAGCAATGTTTGAAGAGATGATCGGGATAAAAGACATGAGCAAAGGTCCAAAGAGGAGATCGTGAAGTGTTTCTGATACTTACAGACCTTGCCAAAAAGATGTAAGGCAGTTTACAGCTGGGAAGTAGAAGGTTTTGGGTTTTTCCAAATGAAAACAACAAGGCAAATTTAAAATAAAATATATGTAATTGAAGATAAAATGAGGCCAACGGTATGATTAATCCACAGGTACATGTCCCACGACACATAGATCTGGCTTTAAGCTGTCTAGTAGTATATCTGAAAGTGCACTGATGAGTCAGAGCTCAGTGATCTCACACACACACACACACACACACACACACACACTAGTTGCTCAGTAAAAGTACAACTATGCACAGTGATGAAACCTGAAAGAAAAGGTGGCCTTGAATCATCATGAAAATTTTGCCTGGTTTAGTGACCAAAATGTGTCCATACTACCTTCTTCATAATAAATACAGTGTTCATGGGTCTGTTTCTTAATGGGGGTGCTTTGTTTGTGATGAGAAGCATAAACAATTTGGACATTTGTTCTAGGATTAAATGATAGCTCAACACCTCAGAATTCATGTCAGAGCATAGTGTTTCTAGCCCCCTCCCCTTAGCTATAAATAAAATGTCAGAAAGAATCCATAATTTTTAAAATCCACTTAATTTTAAGTAACTTCCCAGTTGAGTTGAGTTGACTTGCTATATAGAATTGTTAGTGTTAAATTTGTAGATGTTATATATATGACACCTAGAGTCAAAGTATACTTTTCAGAAAGTAAAAACATGACTTATAAATACGGAATGAATACATATCATATTCATTTAACTTACTAAAGGAATCAAGATGGTAAAGTTGATTCAAACGAAATTCAAGATCTGGCACAGCAACTTGTGCCTCTGATCCCAGCACTTTGGGAGGTCAAAGCAGGAGGATCATTTGATCTCAGGAGTTCGAGACCAGTCTGGGCAACATAGTGAGATCCCATCTCAATTTCTTAAAAAAAATAATTTTTAAACAAAGAAAATTCAAAAAGCTGACTATGTAGGCACTGAAACAATGGTGAAATAGTTGCAAAGATAGAGATACAACCAGTAGCCTATAATGTAATAAAACTAACTTTTGATGTTGTTTCTCCTCCTGAACAGGTGTCATTTGAATCTCTAAGCAGTACTGTTTATTTATATCACTTTGTCAGTGTCCTAAAATTAACATTTACCTATACAAAGCTATAAAATATTCGAATCAGTGCTAAATAATCAAGTGATAGTACATAGCCCTAAAGAATGAGAGAATCTTCACCTGTTTACAAGTTGGGGATTTTTTTTTTTTTTTGATTATTGGAAAAAATGATGACTTTGGTTTTGATGAATGTGATCTCACCCCTTCTTCTTTCTGACAATAGTTGGATAGCTCGGCCACTTCTCCTTTGTGCAGATAATCCCAGGTCATCGTCATCTGTACATGGTCTGGAGGATCATCTGTTTTCAGCAGTGGCTGCTTGTGAAAGCAGTAGCATCCTGCTCATCAAAGGAAGGCACCAGGATGCTACTGAAATTGCTGGTCTGCTGGGACAGAATGCTGTAGGGCTCTGTGGCCATAGTGTAGAGCTTTATGACCAGGGTAAGGAGGTAGGATTTTTTTTCAGTTGGTGAAGGCATTGAAGTGGAAACATGATATGAGCTGATTAACTTTTGATTGCTCTCTTAGTTCATTTTCTGATGCTTATTACAGAATAAATGAAACTGGATAATTTATAAAGAAAAGGAATTTATCTCATATAATTATGGAGGCTGAGAAGTTTAAGCTGAGAGGTGGTCTCTGGTGAGAACCTTTTTGCTAACAGGTACTCTGCAGAGTCCTGAAGTGGCCCAGGGCATTAGTGGTGGGGCTGAGCTTGCTATCTCAGGTCTCGCTTCCTCTTTTTATAAAACCACCAGTCCCACTCCCTTGATAACCCATTAATCCAGGAGTCCTGGTCTGTGGTCTGTTAGGACCACACAGCCCTAGTTGGCAGGGGATAGAGGGCAGTGGAAGAGATCTGCCTCCTATCAGATCCATAGTGGTCTGCCCATTACTTTATTTACCACTTATGTCCAAAACCTTTTTTTTCTTTTTTATGGTGAGTTGTATAATTATTTCATTGTATATTACAAGGTAATAATAATAGAAATAAAGTACACAATAAATGTTATGTACCTGAATCTTCCCAAAACCATCCTCCTTCACCCCATCCATAGAAAAATTCTTACTGCATTAATCCATTCGTGAGGGCAGAGCCCTTGTGACTCAGTTACCTCTTAAAGACCGCACCTGTCAATACTGCCACATTGGGAATTAGTTTTTTTTGGGGGGGGGTTGGAGTCTCACTTTGTCGCCCAGACTGGAGTGCAGTGGCTGCTCCTGGCCACTGCAGGCTCAACCTGCTGGGTTCCGGTGATCCTTCCGCCTCAGCCTTCCAAGTGGCTGGGACTACAGGCACGCGCTACCACGCCTGGCTGATTTTTGATTTATTGTAGAGGTGAGGTCTCACCAAGTTGCCTGGGCAGGTCTCGAACCCGCGGGCTCAGGCAATCCACTCACCTCAGCCTCCCAAAGCATGGGATTACAGGCTGAGCCACCGAGCCCGGCTGGGAATTAAATTTTAATGTGAGTTTTGGAGGGGACATTCAAACCATAGTAACCACTGACTGCTCTGAGGAAAGTGACTTGCAGTGAGGTGGACAAGCAAAAGTCATCAGTGACTTTCCCCAAGTCCAGACTGTTGATGATTTAGCCCAGCATCATTAAGTCATCGAATGAAAGGGAAGGGGAGGGGGAAAGGGGGAAAGGAAGATTGATGTGTTTTCCTGGTATCAAAACTAACTTGGCAGAGACCTTATCATGTCTTAGGATATGTTCTAGTGTTTCAATGGCTTAAACATTTTATGATATTAAAATTAAAATGGCCCCATGGTTGTCTTTCCAGTGCTCAAAATTTATTCGAGTAAAGGAAAGAAAAATTTGAATATAGCTAATTTCATTTACACTCTTCCATTTTATTTAACTCATTTTTTTAAATTTCAGAGCTGTTTTTAAGCACCCTCTTCTAAAGTATTACATAGATAATTTGCTAATGTGAGCTTCTTCTCTCTCCATAGCATGAGGCCCTGATACATTCAGCACCTCTATAAAAAGCAAATATTGTGGCGGTGGCAATAGAATCATCAAAGCTAACAACTTAGAGAAAATGAATATGGAACTGAGGAAAGGTGATGATAGTTCTTTAACTGAGAGCAGAGAGTCTGGTGCACTACAACAAACAAATTTAGATTTTTTTTTAAAAGTCCTTGACTTTTTAAAATACTCCCAGTAGCTGAACAGTTATCCCCTTCCAGTCTTCCAGGGAATTCTCTCTCTACAGTTTCTTGCTAGGGGAATTACACTGGACACACATAAGAGGACCATCTAGTCTTTTTCTATAAGCACCAGATAGTAAATATTTTAGGCTTTCAGGCCAAACAGTCTCCGTTGCTTCTCAGCTCTACCATTGTAGCTTGAAAGCAACGAAGACATATAAACAAATATGTGACTGTGTTCCCATAATACTTAATTTACAAAAAGAAAGGCAGCCCAGATTTGGCCAGGAGCCCTAGCAGGCTGACCCTGGTCTAGCCTATTGGCTGGCCACCCAAGTTCTTACCTGCCTCCTTCTCTACGTTTTCACCTTTGAAAATAGAGTCGATATCAGGGTACTCACCTCTAATGATCCTGAAAACATCTCAAAGCCCCTTTACGTATTTTCACCAGAGTTTTTTCTATATGAACAAGATAGGTTGTAGTGTTTCAGTGGCTTAAACATTTATGATATTTTAAAAAATGGGCTCATCCTCTCTGAGCTCGAACCTGCTTGGCAGAGCAATGGCCAAACGCACCAAGAAGGTGGGAATCGTCCCTAAATATGGGACCTGCTATGGGGCCTCCCTCCAGAAGATGGTGAAGAAGATCAAGATCAGCCAAAACCAAGATGAAGAGATGCGCTGTGGGCATCTGGCACTGTGGATCCTGCGTGAAAACAGTAGCTGGTGGAGCCTGGACCTACAATCACTTCTGCTGTCACGATAAAGTCTACCATCAGAAGACTGAAGGAATTGAAAGACCAGTCGGAGCTCCACTATTTGAGACATCACTAGCCTAAAATAAATGGCTTGATTTATGTAACCCCCTCCGCCCCCAAATAAAAGGCTTCATAGGCTTTTTTCTCCTTCCTATTTGTTTTACGTTTAGTTTGTTAATATACAAGGGGAGGTACCCCCCCCCCCCCCAAAATAGAATTACCTTTTAAAGGGCAGACCCTTATAATACCAACTATCCCTGCTAGGTATGTGTTCTATAAACCCATCTGCATCAGTGTACCAGCTAGCATTGTTGAGAGGCTGAATTCAGCCTCAGTGAATTTTGCGAGGAGATTCTTTCAACACATTTGCCTATTTCATGATGAGTGATATACAAGCACACCTGCCCACACTGCACTAGTATTTAGCAGTTTTTGCCCCAAAACAGCATGACTCTAGTGCCCCACCATCCATATTCACCCGATGTCATCATAAGCAACACTTTTTTGTTTCCCCAGATGATAAAAGTCCTCAAGGGAGAACATTTTGCTGATGTGGAAGAAGTAAAACAGCAGAAGCACTTTTTAGTGCTTTTAGGCATCAAAGTTGATGAGTTCAAAAACTGTTTTGAGCTGTGGAAAAAGCATCTTGATAGGTGTGTTGCATCAAAAAGAGAGTAGTTTGGAAGTGACCAAAGTTTTGTGGTTTTTTTGGGTTTTTTTTAAATTGTAGTCTCACTCTGTCGCCCAGACTGGAGTGCAGTGGCCGCTCCCGGCCACCCCAGCCTTGACCTGCTGGGCTCCGGCGATCCTTCCGCCTCAGCCTTCCAAGTAGCTGGAACTACAGGCACGCGCTACCACGCCCGGCTAATTTTTTGGTTTATTGTAAAGATGAGGTCTCGCCAAGTTGCCCAGGCGGGTCTCAAACCCGCGGGCTCAGGCAATCCTCTCACCTCAGCCTCCCAAAGCACGGGATTACAGGCTGAGCCACTGAGCCCGGCTGAAGTTTAAACATGTAAGAATGCATACACAATTTTTATAAGTAAATTCCAGCTTTTTGGGGTCCCCTCTTGTATTGCACACATAAAGAAAAGTACATAGCACAGTAATTACCACAAAAAGTTCACCCATGTAATGACCTCTTAGGATCAAGCTGTACAACATTACTAATACCCAGAAACCTCTCCCAAGCCCTATTTTCAAAAGTATCACTTCTCCTGACTTCCAACACCATAAATTAGTTTTACCTCTTTTTTTTTTTTTAGTTTAACCTAAATTAAAGTATTTTGTGCTCGACTTCTTTTGCTTAACAGTATATTTGTAGTATCTATGTTGGTTCCTGGGCATAGTTCATTTATGTTTGTTGTTGTATGACATTTCATTATGTGAATATTCCACAATTCTGTATCCAGTCCTTTTTCAGGAGTGTTACAAATATCTTTTCCCAGTCTTCACTTCAATTTTTACTCTAAACTTTTAATGAAGGAATTTTTAAACTATAAAGTGCTCCAACTTATCAATCTTTTCTATCTTTTCTTTTTTTTAGAAAGCAGGATTTATTGAGAGGACAGAAAAGCTCCCATAATGGGAGGAGACCCAAAGGGGTTGCCCTGTCTTTTCATACTTTTTAAAAAGATATCCAAACCATGAAGCTACTGTCTTATGTTATCTTCTAGAAGCTTTCACATTTAGAGTTGTAATCTGCCTTGGAGAGTGTGTGTGATATGTGAGGGTAGCACTCAGATTTTATACTACTTTCACCATTGCTGCTCTACCACCTTTGGCATGAACCCAGGGACTATGGCTATGTGAATCAGTCTGTTCTGGTGTATTATCTCTTCTTATGTCAATTCCACATTGTCTTAATTATGGTATTTCTAAGTCTTGCTAAATCTCATAGAGAAAATCTTCCTACTGTTTTTCTTAGGAGTGTCTGGGTTGCTCTTAGCCCTTCGCTTGTCTATATATGATGTAGAATCAGCTCATCAATTTCCACTCCTGTTACAGAACATACCAGAATTTTGACCAGAAACTGCATCTGCTCTCATTATTTAGAGACAATTGACATCTTTACAATTAATGAATGTATTTTATAATTTTCTGGGTAGAGACCTTGCATGTCTTTCAGTAGATTGATTCTATGGTATTTTTCGATGTTATTTTTAATTATATCATTTAAATGTTTTTATGTTTTTTGCCATCTGTGTTCTAATCTCTGCGGAAAACCTTCCAAGATTTCACCATTAAGACTAATGTTTGCTATAGGTCTTTTTAATATGATGAATCAGACATTTCAGTTATCTGTCACCATAATAATGCTGTGTAACAAACATTCCTAACACCTCAGTGACATATACCATTTACTGTTCATACATCCAGGGTGGTTGGATAGGCAGCTCTGATCTTGTATGAACTTTCTTACAGCTCTGGGTTTGGCTAACTGTCTGCTATTGAATGGCCTCAACTGGAACAGCTGGGGTGACTCTGAACAGTTCTTTATGTCTTTATCTTTGTAGCAGGTGAATCTGGGTGTATCATCATAGCAGTGGAAAAAATAAAAGAGAGCAAGCTCTGATGCAAAAACTATGCCAGAAATTAGTTGTTTTCTATATACTGATGTTACATTGTACAACTTTATAAGTTGATGAACTAATTTGTTAGTTCATAGTAATGTGTATAGTTACATGTGGATTCCCTAGGA
Source organism: Tarsius wallacei (assembly GCA_963574415.1). Classification (NCBI taxonomy): domain Eukaryota; kingdom Metazoa; phylum Chordata; class Mammalia; order Primates; family Tarsiidae; genus Tarsius; species Tarsius wallacei. Next base: position 34,273 of record CAUYQG010158519.1, on the reverse strand, counting down.
CTTTCTGCATTCAAGATTATATTGTCTAGATCATTGTACTGCTTCTTTTTCAGTCTTTTATTTTATTTTCTTAATTGTCCTTGCTAGAACCTCCAGTACAGTATTAATAGAAGTCATAAGAGTAAACAACCTTGACTTGTTTCTGATTTTAGAAAGAAAAATTTGTAGTCTTTTATCATAAAGTATGGTCTTAGCTGTGGGTTTTGTTTTTGTTTTTGTTTTCATAGATACCCTTTAGTAGATAGAGGAAGTTATTTTCCTTTCCAACTGTGCTGAATGTTTTTATTATGAAAGGGTTTAGGGTATCATCAAATGTTTTTCTTCATCATTTAAGATGATTATGTGGGGTTTTTTTTTAAGCCTCTGTTCACATGGTTTATTATATTTATTTTTCTTATATTGAACCAATCTTGCATTCCTGAGGTAAACCATTTGGTCATGGTGTATAATGGTGTTTATATGCTACTAGATTCAACTTGCTAGTATTTTGATGAGGATTTTCAGATCTATATTCATAAGGGATATTGCTCTGTAGTTTTCTTGTGGTGTCTTGTTTTGGTAATAGCATCATAGAATGAGTGTCTAAGTGTTTCCTCAACTCTTCTAGTTTTTCTAGGAGTTTGTAAAGAACTGGTGTTAATTCTTCATTAAGTGTTCAGTAGAATTCACCAACAAAACAGTTTGGTCTTGGGTTCTGCTATTCCCAAAGTAGGAAATTTTTGGTAACTGGTTTAACCTCTTTACTTATTATAGGTTTATTCAGATTTTCCAATTCTGGAGTTGATTTAGTAGTTTGTATCTTTCTAAGGATTTGTACATTTCATCTAGGTTATTTTGTTGGCATACAATTGTTCATAATAATAGTACAATTCTTTTATTTCTGTATGGTTGGTAGTATTGTCTCCTTTTGCATTTCTGATTCTAGTAATTTGAGTCTTTATTTCTTGTTAGTCTCGCTGAAGATTGCCAGTAGTGATTCAAAGAAACAGTTTTGTGGGGTTTTATTTTTGCTTTTTTTTCTCTCTCTCTCTCTAATTAATTTTTTCTTTCATCTCTTTTACTCTTTCTTCTGCTTGATTTGTGTTTAGATTGCTCTTTTGATGTAGATATTTCCCAAATTTCCTTTTGTTACTGATTTCTAACTTATTTTCTTGTGTTCAGAAATCATACTTTATATTATTTCAGTCCCTTTAAATATAGTCAGACTTGTTTTATGACCTAACATATTTTCTATTCTGGAGAGATTCTTCCATATGCACATACGAAGAATGTATTCTTCTGTTTTGGGGCGAATTGTACTATAGATGTAGAATAGGTCTAGATGGTTTACAGTGCCATTCAGATACTTTTCCCTGCTGATCTTCTGTCTAGTTCTAGCTATTCTGTCTAGTTCAGTATCCTTATTAAAATGGAGTATTGAAATCTTCAACTATTGTTATTTTGAATTGCCTATTTCCTCTTTTCATTTGTCTGATTTTGCTTCATTTTAGGGTTCTGCTATTACATGCTCATATACTTTTAGTTATTATGTCTTCTTAATGGATTGACCTTTTGGTGATTATAAAATGTCCTTTTTTTCCTCGAATAGCAACTTTGTCTTCTGTTTTATCTGATTCTGGTATAGTCATATGGGCTCTCTTTTGGTTGTTTGCACATCTTTTCTCATTCTTTTTACTTTCAAACTCTTTGTTTTTTAATCTAAAATATGTGTCTTGTAGACGGTATAGAGTTCATCATATTTTTCATTCCTTTTTCCAATCTCAGCCTTCTAAATGGAGCTTTTAATTTATTCAGTGTAATTATTGACAAAGTAGTGTTTATATCTGCCATTTTGCTGTTTGTTTTCTACATCTCATGTCCTTTTTTTTATATCATGTCTGTTTTTCCCCCTCTCTGTTACTCTATCACTGCTTTCTTTTGTATTAAATAGGTATATTCCGGTGTACCTTTTAATTCCTTTTATGTTACTTTTGCTATATAGTTTTAGCTGTTTTTTTAGTGGTTACCTTGGAGATTACAGTTAACATCAATTTATGAAAATCTAGTTCAGCTTAATTTAAGTTCAATAGTATAAAGAAGCTTTGCCTGTATAGCTCCATCTCTTCTCCTTTGTGCTGTTATTGTCATATAAACTATATGCCCACCAACACAGATTTACGATTACTGCTTTATGTAGTTGTCTTTTAAACCAGATAGGAGAAAGAATTACAAACTAAAATACATTTATGTCATATCTTATAATCACCTTTATCAGTGCTCTTTATTTCTTCATGTAGATTTTAGTTAATATCCAGTGTCCTTAACACTCCAGACCAGAGCAAGTCATCACAGTGAATTCTCTCCATTTTTGTTTATCTGGGAATGCCTTAATTTCTCCTTCATTATTGAAGGATGGTGTATCAGGGTTCTTCAGAGAAATAGAACCAATAAGATGGATAGGTGAATGGAGGGAGGGAGTTATTAGGGAAATGGGAAGTTTTAAGACCATTTATTGTTTTTACAAATATTTCTTCTGCCCATTTCTCTCAATTCCTTCAGAGATTCTTATAGTGTGTGTGTTGGTAGCCTTGATTGTGTCCCATAGCTCTCTGAGACTCTTCATTTTACTTCATTCCTTCTTGTGCTCAGTTCCTCAGACTGGATAATCCCAATTGGCCTGTCCTCAAATCTACTGATTCTTTTGCCAATCCAAATACACTGTTGAGCCCCTCTAGTTACAATTATTATGCTTTTCTACTTAAGAATTTTTATTTGCCAGGTTTTAAAAAATAATTTATGTCTCTTTATTAGTGTTCTCTATTAGGTAAGACAAATTTCTTGTACTTTCTTTTGTTCTTTTGACATGGTTTCACTTAGTTCTTGAACATATTTAAAACAGCTGGTATAAAATCTTTGTCTATTAAGTTCATCTGGGCTTCCTCGGTGGCAGTTTCTATTGACTGCTTTTTATCCCCATGTATAAGTCATATTTTTTTGGTTCTTTGTATGTCTTGTAATTTTGGTGGTTGTTGCTGAAACCTGAACATTTTAAACGTTGTGACAACTTTGGAAATCAGATTTTTTCCCTCTCCAGAGTTTGTTTTTGCAGCTTTTCATTATTTTAGTCATTTGTTGCTTATTTAGTGGCTTTTCTGAACTAATTCTGTAAAGTCTTTATTCTCTGGCATGTGTGGTCACTGAAGTCTGTTCAGTTAGCTTACTATTCTGATAATGATTGAAAAGATTTTCTTAAACACCTAAAACCAGTAAGTTTTTCAGTCTTTGCCATGTGACTACATGTTGGGACACACTTTCAGCAATCAGCTGGGCAGTTTGTAAGTCTACCTTTGCTCCCTGCTTGCACATAGCATCAAAGTTAGCCATATGTAGCCAGGCGCGGTGGCTCAAACCTGTAATTATAATCCCAGCACTTTGGGAGGCCGAGGCAAGAGGACTGCCTGAGCCCAGGGGTTTGAGACCAGCCTGGGCAACTTGGCGAGACCTCATCTCTACGATAAATAAAAAAATTAGCTGGGCGTGGTAGCGTGCACCTATAGTTCTGGCTACTTGGAAGACTGAGGCAGAAGGATCGCCTGAGCCCAGCATGTGGACTCTAGGGTGGCCATGAGCATGCCACTGCACTCCAGTCTGGGCGACAAAGTAAGACTGACTCAAAAAAAAAAAAAAAGGTAGCCAGATATGAGCACTTAGGTCCTTCTCATGACTTTTCAGAGCATGCGCAAATCTTATTCATGTGTGACCTTCTAGATTCCTAGTAATATGTTGAAGTTTTTCAAAGCTTCCTATGACTGTCTCATTTCCATCTTTTCCTTTTAAACTTTTTTTCTTTTTCCTATTATTTGTGCCAACAGCTATCTGTTGCCTGGGGCAACTTCAGTTTTTAACAAATGTCTGTTACTGTTTTCCACCAACACACCCTGGGGGTATAGGGAGCTGTTTGTATTGGGTAAGCTCCAAAGCAGATCTGACAAAGACAACCTTTCTCCAGAGGAATCTCTAGAGAACCACCACACAGCTCAAATAATGACAGTTCTTTGGAAATGAGGCTTTGTAGGAACTCAGACCCATTCTGCAGTGGTCATCAAAGTCCTGGTTTTTACTGTTATTGCAGGTATTGGTTTCTAAGTCTACCATGAAGTTGATGATGGGAATAGCATAAGATAAAAGTCCACAAAGCTATATTTTTTAAGCAAGATTTAGCCCCTTTTTTCCTGAATAAATGCTCCTAAATTGCTACAAGTCTTAGGCTAACTTCTAGAATCCTGAAAAAGCCGATTCTGACCGTTTTTGCCAGTGTTCTCATTGGGTTTATGGAAGAGAGAATTTTCAAAGGTCTTTACCATTTTCACTGATGTCACCCTCCATTCAGATAACATATTTCTATATGTACAACTTTTGAAAATGTATGTATCTAGGAATTTCATCGTAGTTTTTTAATTTGTTTGCCTAAAGTTGTTCATAGTACTCTTATTATTTCTAGTGTCTCTGTAGGTTCTGTAGAGATATCTACTTTTCTTATTCTTAATGTTCGTTGTTTCTGTCCCTCCCAGTGAATCTTATGTGAGAGGGTTATCAATTTTATTAGAATTTTCAAAGAGGCCTTTTGTCTTCGTTTGTCTTACTGGGTTGTTTTGTTTTACTGGCTTCTTCTCTTTTATTTTCTTCATTCTATTTTCTTTGAGTTTAATTTACTAGTTTCCTGATTTTCTGTGATAGGTATTTAAATTTTTGGTTTTTAGCCTTCTCTTTAAAATATATGCATTTAAACCTATAAATTTCCCAAGAAGCATAGCATTGGTTGCATCCCACATGTTTTGATACACATTTTCATTATGATTAGATTTTTTTTAATGTTCCTGTTTCCCTTAGAACTTTCTCTATAGGTTATATAGATGTATGTTACCTAATGTCCAAACATTTGGTAGTCTTACATATTCTATAGTTAGATATAGTGTTCTTTATAAAAAGGTACCTACAGAAATCTAGAATAAACTTAGTTTATTCTTAATTTAGTCTTTTGCCTCAGCATAGCCATTTTTGCTCAGACTTTACCCCTGGCATGTTTTGGATCTTGGACAGGTTAGACATAGATAAGATAAATTTTCAATAGGCAGGCAGGTTTTAGGAAGCCTTCTGACATTCTACTGCAGGGCAAGCTGGCAGCCTATCTCACCCCCTCGGCAAATCTCCATCAGATGCAAGACAAGGACAGAGTCATAGAAATTATAATAGACCACCTTTCTGCTAAGGAGTTTGTGGGTTGCAAACGTCTGACAAGTCTCTGGCAGGAAAAGCCCTTCCCCTTGTCTCCCATCTAGCCCACTACCATGGTAGCAATCATGTGACTAACCTACCCATCTGCCGTCTATCACCTGACGCCAGTACATGTGCTTACCTGATTTTCATGATGACATGGAGCAGACCACCACCTAATCACCTTAATGACCTTCCCCCATCCAAGGAAAATGGTTAAAAGGACTCTACCATGAGCAACCATTTTACCATTGCCTTACTAGCCTCTGGTGTGGCCATGTGGTCTTTGAGCTGTGGCTATCGCCATGTTTCCTTGCTTTGGCCCCCTCTCTTACCTTGGAGAGGTAAATTTCTCTCTCCCTTTCTCTCTCAAATTTACTTTCTAAATAAACTATATTTTCTAATCTAACTTCTGTGCAGTTCTTCGCATCTTTCATGCAGCATCGGATTATACACCAGACACTCACAACCCCAGCAGGCCTGACCTAACATTCTGGAGGCCCCGCTGGGAGTATTTCCTAACATTTATGTAATCAGTTAGGATGAGTATAATTGTATTCTTCAAATCTTTCATATCTTCACTGATAGCGGTGAGTTCTTTCAGCCTTTCTCTTTTTTTTCTTGCCTTTATTTTTGAAATGTATTTTATTGCTGGATATAGACTTCTTAGTTGACCGTTGTTTTCATTTGGTATTTTAAAGGTGCATTATTTCTGACAAGATACCTGCAATCGTCTTTGTTCTTCTCTGCACAATGTGTGTGTTTCATCTTTTATCTTTTTAGACTATTTTTTTGGTTTCAGAAACTTGAAAATGATTTGTCTAGGAGTGGGTATTTCTTTCTAAATTCTGCTTTGAGTTCTCTGAGTTTCTTGAATCTGTGATTGGATCTGTTCTGTTTTGTGGGTCTCTTTTTAAAAAAAAAAACTTTCTTTAAATTCCGTTGACCTATCTTCAAGTTTACTGAATCTTTCCTCAGCATCGTGAAGTCTACTGATGAGCCTGTTGAAAGAATTCTTTATCTCTGATACCCTTCTATTTTTAGCTTTAACATTGAGTCTTTCTTATAGTTTCTGGAATTCCCATTTATATGTTCAAGTTGTCCACCTTTTCCAGTAGATCCTCTAACATCTGCCATAGTTATTTAAAAGTTATTATAGGCTAGTGCCATTACCTGAGTCATTTTGGAGTTCTGTTCTAGGTTCTGGTTCCATTGATTGATTTGTTTCTCTACAAATTTTGTTTTTTTCCTTCATCTTTGTGTATTTCCTAATTTTTGTTTGACTACTGGATATCTTATATAAAGCAGGATGGGAGGAAGGAGAAATGGGCATGTCTTTTTCAGGCAGCTAATTGGAGAGGGGAGATGAGTCTGTCTAGTCATGACTTGGGCTATTTTGGAGTTTTATTTTTTGCTGTGGTTGCCTTCAGTGCACCACAGGCTGCAGATTTCTCTAAACATGCTCTGTGCTTAGGATTGGTTGTAACTTGGGATTGCCAGGAGGCTTTTTTTGTTTGTTTGTTTTTGTCTCTGTGCCTTTCTCCTCCTCTGGGAGTGGACTGAAGTTGATTTTTACTCGGTTCTTGCTTGGCTAGGGTGGGAGGTACATGGGGCAGTGGAAGAAGGGTGAGCCATGTGCCTCAGCCTTGGAAGAGTGAAGTCTTTTCAGGGTTCTTTCTCCTGCCTAGGGGTGAAAGAGTTCTTTTTCGAAAAACACACTCTCCTTCCCTTGACACTAATGGGTCAAAAGGGTTTACTGCCCCAGAGGCCAGAGGGAAAGGGTAGGGTAAGAGGGTGGGACTCCATGCCCTTCTCCTGGAGGTGGCAGGTCCCCTTCTGGATGCCTACTTCACTGAGGGAGGTTGTTTCTGATCCCCAGCCCCACCCCCAACTTCCTCATGTGTGAACTGCTCTACTGTCATGTCAGCTTATACTCCACCTTTAACAGTTCTTTAGAATTTTGACTGAGTCCTTCTTACTCTTTCCCTCATTCTGTGCCACAGATGAGGCAGTCCAATGTCCCAGCTTTCCTTGGAGGGACTTGTCTTTCCTCGGAGTCCAGGCTGTTCAGTTGCTTTGCAACCTCCGCTCTCCTACAAGCTCAAGAACAGTTGTTTTTAGTTTATCCAACTCTTCAATCAATGTTACAGCTGTGGACAGGTTTCTTCTTCATTCTGAGCTTTTGATTTGTTTTCCTTTTTGACTTTTGTCTGCAGAATGGATTTCTGACTGAAGCAGGTCCACAGACTGGTTTGGCCTCTACACCACTAGACTCATTTCCCACAAAACTTCTCTTAGATGGTCAGCTCAAGCTCAAGCATAGAAATAAAAGAACAGCAATAAAACCCTGTACCACAAGAGAGTGAAGAGTAGATTGTCCTCATAGCTGGGAAAGTAGGACATTGGTCAGTAGGTGAGATTGGGTACAAGGAGGTGACAGAGCCAGCTCTGAACCACGGAGTTCTGGCTTGAGACCCTGCCTGTATTCTCTGTGCCCTGCATGTAGTTTGCATGTGGGAGCATACATCTCACTGTTCTGTGTACCGTGTTGGCCCCTCGCAGTTCACAAACAGCTCTCCATCATCAGTCATAATTGTACATAATCTCCCTTAATTATAGCAAATGCCCGACTGTTCAGACACACTGCAAAGAACATCCTTTTGATCAAATCCCAGTGGGAATCCATGATTATTTTTTCAGGATGAATTCTTAGGTGTGGATTTCTCAAAGGTGTCTTGTTTTGTTTTATTTGATGTTTTTGATACAAGTTGTCAAATTGCTCCCCAAAAACCTTTTTTTAAAAAAAATATTTAAGTCAGAGTCTCATTCTGTCTCCCAGACTGGAGTGCTGTTGCATGAACATGGCACTGCAGCCTCAACCTTCTGGACTCAGGCAGTCCTTCTGCCCCAGCCTCCCAAGTAGCTGAGACTACAGGCACAGGCCACCACACCCCAGCTAATTTTTTGTCATCTGTTGTAAAGACGAGGTCTCACCAAGTTGCCCACACTGGTCTCAAACCCTTGCGCTCAGGTAATCCTGTTGCCTTGGCCTCCCAAAGTGCTGGGATTACAGGCAGCCACCGCACCTGGCCCAAAAAACATTTTACTGCTCTGCTCTCTAGCCAGTATACACTTTTTGTATGATCCTGATGTTAGAACTGTTTAGTATGTTTAATATAAACTTGGAGGTTTTGGTATTATAATGAATAACTTGGTTGCTTCAGACCTTCAGGTTTGGAGTAGACTTTTTGGGGGTACAAACTACATGCTTCTAGCCTCCTCTTAGGAGATGAGACTATATACCAAATTTTAAAACTTTGAGGATATGCTTTATATAAACTCTTATGTTCTAGTGAACAAATTTTCTTGAGGTAGCATGAGATGAAACAATCTTGACTGAAAAGAACTAAAATAAAAGACAGAGTGAATGTCACAAATACTGACAAAAGTTCTTGAAAAGTTCGCTGTAAAACTGTCAGGGGAAGGTGGGGCGGGATTGGCAGTTTAGGGAAACTGCTAGGGGAGGGAGGGGCATGCCCCATCAACAAGGGTACCTGCATAATCAATGTTTGTATATGTAACCCTGAATTGTACCCCACATCTTTATAATAAAAATTTTAAAATAAGTTAGAAATAGATAAAAAGAAAAGTTCACTGTGGATTAAATGAAGACCTTGTTCATGTGGTCTGAAAATTAATTCAAAGGCCAACCGAACACCCAGAGTAGATTTCTCCAGGCCTTCCTCCCCCTTTTAGTGATTCTGACTGTTCCCCTTTATCCAGGTAGTTCATTCTAGGCAAGCAACTGACCCTGTGAGGACAGGGACATCTCTTTGTTCCTCACAGCAGCCTGTTTCTTTCTAAAATAAAATCACATATTTTCATTTTCTAACCATGCTTCATAAGTCCTAGGAAGTTTGAAGATCTCCAGCTACTGAGCAAGCCCTCTGAATGGAGATCCAGCCACCTGTACCTGAACAGGTTAGCCCTGAGGCTGACAGGGAGTTAGAGGGCGCTCCCACCCTCCAGAGACCCTCAGCTTTGATCAGTTATGTTTTTAATGTTCCAAGAAAGATTTTTGTCTAGGGAGGAAGAAATAGCTCTGTGTATGGAGAAAATGCTAGGGAAACAATTCTTTCCTGCACTTCCAGAGTTCTTTTGAGTTTGTAACCTGTGCTATCACGTAGAGTCCTTTGTGTTTATGGTTAAGGCTCTTTTAGCCATAAATGCAAAGGAATCTACATGATAGCACAAGTTACAAACTGAGCAGAGTTTGGCATTGGGTTTGGGGGTGACTGAGTGTCTGTGTGTGTATTGGCTTCTTTCTTTTTAAAAACCTCAGGGAGGATTTATCTTGGGTTTCAGAAGTACCAGATTGTCTTAAGTCATAGATTTGTTTTTACCTCAGAATCTTCTTTTTATTAGGGTTTCTAGTCTTGCTGTGGTCTCTAGAAACGTTAGAACTAAGTATGGAACCTGTTTTTAGGAACCAACTACAGGACTGACTTTTTTTCTGTTATGATATTACCTCTAGCTTCTTGTTGGGGTTAGTTTGTTGTGCTTTCAGTAGCATTTGCCTTTTTGGTTTTAATGGGTTCTTCTTTCTGCCCAGGGTCTATAACATATGCTAACATAACCTTAAGTGTAGAGAGTCATTAGTATAGCATTTGAGAACAGTTAAAACGAATGCAAACTTTGTTCTAACTTAAACTATTTCTGTTTTAGAGAAGAAGTGGGGGGCAGAAGGAAGAAGTTAACAACATTGTACTATGGTATATCCTATAGTATACTCTGTATATGAACACTCAGAATTGAAGGAAATAGTAGCACTTGGAAAGATTAAAATATAGGTGACAAGTTTTCCTACTTAGCCTGTTGCTTTTGGTATTAATAAAAGGCTGAATTAGACTTCACTCTGAATATCAGCAAACACCGTGAAGCTCTCTTTACTCTGAGTAATAATACACTTCCAAGTGAGGTACTTGACGTTTTCTCCTCTTTGAGATGTCTGTACACTAGGGGTGTAAAATTAGCACTTGAACCTTTTCGCCTAGAATATACTAGATGCAATAACTACATATTGTGAGTTGATTTTCTTTGGTGTAGAAGTTTGATTATAGCTATTCTACATATACCTAACCAAGATGATGTCTTCCTCTAATATCTGGGGTTTGAAATTAGTGGCCATACACTGTTAATGAACTAGGGAAATTAGAATATAATTGATTAGTTATAGAGGCAGTAGTTGCAACAGCTGGTGGGTTCTAAAAGTCAAGATAAATATTATGAAAAAAAATACTGAGAGAATTCCATCCTGTGTCAATAAAGTATAATTATTTTTTCAGGAAATAAATTTTTTGTAAATGTGATCAATATAGGCTCTCACTGCTGGAGAATTATACCATATAGAATAGCTATTGTCATTCTTATATTTTCATTTGTCCTTTTCTGGCTAATTCCTCAGTGTTTTCTGCAGTAAAGGATAAGGTCAGGTGATTTTCTGTCCCTTTTCTGGTAGTTTAAGGAGACATTGTTAACAGATTGTTTTTTCTCTTCACTATTTTATTTATTTTCAAAGCTATTAATGAGGAAATAAACTAAATGTAAAGTATCGCCTGTCTTGTTGAGTTTACTTTAGGAATTTGTCCTTATACGGTTAGTTAGAATAGTGGGATTTATACTACTTAATCATTTTTCATTTTCTTTAATTTGGTTTATCAAAGTAAAACTAAAGCTTGAATTTGCATCTGCAATTAAAAATTGATAATGCTTGAGTAAAGTTTTCCATTAACTTCTTCAAATAATACAGTTCCCTTTTAAGAATTTCAGTTTTCTCAGTGTTAACTTTGATTCTAAGCATTGGTGGTAGTGATAACTTTGACACTCCTTTATTGTCATTTATGTTTTGAAGAACTGAGTCAAGATGAATACTTAGATTTTCTTTGGGCTACTAAAGACTTCATTGCTCTTCTAGATTTAGAATCCAGTCCCCTTAGGGATAAAGCTCTCAGCGGAGCTCAGCACAACTTGAAGATTAAGATTGACAGAGGGTTCTTCTATATGTACTAATCTTTAGAGTACAGACTTTTATACCACAAAACCTTAAAGCATGGTCAAGGACATGTGTTATCTCTAGTTGAACCCGGAACTGATTGTAGAGTTTTGCATACGTTATGGTGATATTGCTAATTGGAGTGTTTTGTTCTGGAAGAACAGATCTTCAAGTTTTTTTCATTCTCCTGCTATCAAAAAAGTCTTTCAGCAAACCTTGAACTATCTAAGAGCGAAGTTTACTCACAGAACCAAAGACACAAGCTTGATGAGGCCTGGTTCCTACCATCAAGGAGACATGTGGCCTGAAGTGTCCATTAAAATTGCAAAGCTGGCTAGGAGACAGCAACTTCAGGCCATAAAAAGAGAAACAAATAACATTTTATGCAGATTTTGTCCCTAAACTAAGATAGCTTCAAAATTGGCTGTGGATTCTTATGTAATTTCTCTTTGATTACACAGGTCATGTATCCCTTATCTGAAATGCTTGGGACCACAGGAGTTTTAGATGTCAGGTTTTTTCAGATTTTGGAATATTTGCACTATATTTATGGTTGAGCATCTCAAATCTGAAATGCTCTGATTAGCACTTTCTTTGAGTGTCGTATTGGTGCTCAGAGAGTTTCAGATTTTGGAGCATTTCAAATTTCAAGTTTTCAGATTGGAGATACTCAACCTGGAGTAACTTCTCGCCAACATTTACAGGATTTTACATTCTTGTATCGCCTGGTTCTCCATCCCAAGAAAATTGAAGTGAGGAAATTTAACAAGGAAGTGGAAATAATCACAATCTATAATTTGAATCTTTCCCAAGAGTTTGACTATAATTACTAATTAAGCACATTATAGAAAATTTAGGAAAATATTAACTATAACTTCAAAAAGTAAACATGGAATTATCAGATGATCCAGCAGTTCCACTTCTGAGTGTATACCCAAAATAATTGAAAGCAGGGACTTAAATAAATATCTGCATACCAATGTTCATAGCAGCATTATTCACAATATCAACCCAAGTGTCCATCAGCAGATGGATAGATAAACAAAATGTGGTCCATTCATACAATGAAATATGAATCAGCTTTAAAAAGGAAGAAAGCTCTGACACATTACGGTACAGTATGAATGAACCTTGAAGACATTATGTTCAGTGAAGTAAGCCAGTCACAAAAAAGACAGATACTGTATGATTCTACTTATATGAGGTACTAAAGTAATCAAATTCATAGACACAGAAGAGAGAATGGGTTCTGCTGCTGAGCCGCAGGGATGGGCCCTGGGAGTGATGGAGGCCTACAGGAAAAGAGCCTTTTTTGGAACAGCTGGTGTCCCCACAGCTCCGAGCAGTGCAATGAATGAAAGTAGGAGTGGTTGAAGTGAAATGTCAGAGCCCATTTATTAATCACTTATTTGTTAGTTTTTGATTTGTGTGTGTGTATGTGCAGTTTTTAAATGATCACACTAGCATGACGCGTGCCCAAGCTGTTCCTCTGGAAAATGGTGGTCTTCAATCCTGCTGGAGATGCAGCTAGTAGGGAACATCAGTGACAGCTTTAGGGTAGGTGGAAATACAAGGCTTTGAGATGGCTGTGTTTCAGTCACAGGGAGGAAGCACTGACATGAGCACCAGACTTTCCTCCCTCAGGACGGTGATATACTGGCAACTAAGCACCACCTCACCTCTCTACCCAGGTGATTAGACTCACAGCAAGGTAGCCTAGCACTGGCCTTCTCACTATTTCTCCCTCTGCTCTGCCCCAGGTTGAAGCCAGAAGTAACAAGAGGACTCTACCTTAGAGCCGTTAGAATTTAATAATCGGTAAGATACATGTTGGGTACAACAGCCATTGATTTTTTTTCCCTTTAAATTGGCTCCAAACACATTTTCTTGAACAGATATCTGCACACCAAGATTTTTCCCATTCCTCTCTTCTTAGCCTCAGCTTCTAGTTGTTCCTGGCAAGTGGGTGAACACCCCCCTCCGTGGCCTCCAGCACTGTGTCCATATTCTGCTTAACTTGGCATTTAACCCTTAAAAGGCTGGCTGCAGCATGTTCCCATCCTGGCTTTTCTCAGTAAACCTTCATCAAAGTTCCCCAAATATATGTCATACCTGGCCACCTTCATGTCTTTGCTAATGGCATAGTACCCTGGCATGCCATATTCTATTTCTTACCAGTTACATTCAACAACTACTTGTTGAGCGCCTACTGTATGCAGAGCACTGGGAACCAGTTAAAATTCCAACTCCATGAAGTTTGGAATTTATCTGGGATTATCTGGGAATTACTTTCTTGAAGAGGTTTCTTGTCATAAGTCACTCATTTTTTCTTTAGGAGTTTGCTATTTGTGTGTACATGTCTATCGCTGTGGCAGGCAGCTGAGTGCTGTGGAGAGCACATTTGTGCAGCCCTGTGGGCCTGAGTAGGATCTGAGCTTGCACCTTCCCACACCTGCTTGGTAACCTCGTGCACATGAGGCAGTTATGTGTCCTGGACCTGAGATTTCCATCTTGTAAAGTAGGTATTGAGTGAGATGCCTCGCACCACCCAACCAGTGATGATGGTTCCTTGGATGTCTGTTGCTGATCCTTTGTCTCTGTCTGTGTCTCTGACCTCCTGTGATCACCCGGCTCTAAGAAGCCAGTTTGATTGATGCTGAAATTCCCTTTCGTGCTTTTGGTAAAGAATAAGAAAAGAAATTGGAAAGAGTTATAATTAATAGACAGTTCATTCTGAGGGAAGATGAGTATGATTAATCAGAATGTAAAAATGTTTACTTTCCTGTATGATATTAATCGTGAGAAATTACAAATACAAGCAATACAAGAACCGACCTTTAAACTGTTTCCACATTGGAGGATATTCACTGTGAAATAGCGAGCATATTTCCTTGGGTGAGGTTTTTTCAGTGAGGAAAGAGGAATAATCTTGCTGATGTCGACTAATAAGTACCTCAAAACTCCCCCCTGGTTTTCAGGTCCTGTCTCCCCTTCTGTTTCATTCTGTCATTTGTCTGTGTTAATTATTTGGACTTTAATAATTCTTCCTCTGATTTGGAGGAATTGTTAATACTGCTACTCTAATCTCAGTCTCTGACCTGAACTTATTCTTTTGAGTTATACTGAATACCCTGTTTCAGGCCTCAAATACGCTACATCAGTGTCAGGCACCAAACACGTGGACTCTGGAAACTTAGGGGATCCTCAGCCTCAGGGTGCATCCGGTAGCTGGGCATGGGACCTGTATTCCACCTAGGAACCCTTAGGTGGTCCAAGGAGCACATTTTTTTTCCTTTTATTTTTTATTTTTACCTGACATGTAATAATTGTACATATTTGTTGGATACAGTGTGATATTTTGATACATGAATACAATGTATAATGATCAAATCAGGGTAACTAGCAAATCCATCCATCATCTCAGGTGTTTATCATTTCTTTGTTTTAGATACATTCAAAATCCACCCTTCTCGCTGTTTTAAAGCATACAGCAGATTTACCCTATAGTGCTATAGAGCACTAAAACTTGCTCCTTCTAGCAGTAATTTTGTATCCATTAACCAGCCTTTGGCCCTCACCCCATCCCCCTACCTTCCCCACCTCTAATAACTACTATTCTACTCTCTAATTCTATGAGATCAGCCTTTTTAGATTCTATGAGTTGAGAACATGTGACAATTTGTCTTTCTGTGCCTGGCTTATTTCATATAATATAATGTCCTCCAGTTCCATGTTGCTGCAAATGACAGAATTTCATTCATTTTATGGCTGAATAGTATTCCATTGTGTATCTGTACCACATTTACTTTATTCATTCATCTGTCAATGGGCATGTAAGTAGAATCCATATCTTGGCTATTGTGAATAGTGCTGTTGTAAACCTGGGAGGATGCAGATATCTCTTCAACATACTTTCCTTTCTGTTGGATATATATCCATCCAGCAGTGGAATTCCTGGGTCATATGGTAGCTCTATTTTTAGTTTTTTGAGAAACTTTCTTACTGTTTTCCATAGTGGCTGTACTGATTTACATTCCTACCCAGTGTGTGAGAGTTCCCTCTTCTCCAAGGAGCACTTGTGAAAAAGCTCCCAAGTGAGCCCATTGCAGTCATGCTAAGAACCCCTGCTGTCAAAGCACACATTTCACTTGCCATGTTAAATGCAACATTCTTGTGTGCCTCTTGGCTCATAATTTTGTGGTTTAATCAGGCTGGTCTTATTTAGGTTTTAGGAAATTATAATTATCTAGAGTTGATTTAAAATTACCCATTCTCATTAATTGGCAATTGGTTTTATCTCAAATTCTTTATTTTTCTTCTTAAAGTTTCCTCATTGCTTTCTGCACTTAATCTTTTTGATTGGTTCTCTCTGAAAAGTTAACTGTGAAACACTCATTTTAATTGAAGAAACCATAGCTTATGTTCTCCTTTCTGTTGTTTTTGTTTTTGTTTTTTTGTTTGTTTGTTTGTTTGTTTTGAGTTGGAGTCTCACTCTGTCGCCCAGACTGGAGTGCAGTGGCTGCTTCTGGCCACTGCAGCCTCGTCCTGCTGGGCTCCGGCAATCCTTCCGCCTCAGTCTTCCAAGTAACTGGAACTACAGGCATGCGCTACCACATCCGGCTAATTTTTTGATTTATTGTAGAGATGAGGTCTTGCCAAGTTGCCATGGCGGGTCTTGAACCCGCGGGCTCAGGCAATCCACTCACCTCAGCCTCCCAAAGCACGGGATTACAGGCTGAGCCACCGAGCCCGGCTTGTTTTATGCTCCCTCAGCCTATAGGTGAACATTTAACGTCTTCCTGTCACCATTTTCCATTCATCTGCCTTTGTGTATTTCTTGCATTCCCGAGGTATTTAGCAGTTTCAAGGAATTATTTGTATGTTTCGTGAACTAAGATGGCTTTTGTGCCTTCTGTGTTCTCAGGGTTTTTTTAAAATTTTGTTTTGGCTTTTAAGGAATGAGTTGTTTGTGGGTGTTTTTCTGACACTAACGTTGTACCTGCAGCAGTATGCCTGCTTTCTGGCTGTGAGGTGACATCAGCAACAACCTTATTCACTTACACTTAGGTTTAATAGGTGATGTTCATTTATTTATTTGGGGGCTCTTCATTTATAGGGGAAATAGTTGAATAAAAGGTTTGAGGAAAGTTATTGTGGCCATGGAGTTGGCAGAGACAGTGTACGATAACACAGCTAGAAACCAGAGAAGCTATCAAGCAGGTAGAGTAGTCCAGATATAGAAAAATTACTGAAAATCAAGTGAATCAAGGAAACCATGCAAAAACGGGACTAAGGAAGTGGCCAGCAAATTGGGTATGTCTGGCCCTTCCCATTGCCAAGGGAGGAGAGCAACTGAGGCCACCAGAGGCCCATGGCCCCTAGGACAACAGCAGCAGACTCAGTTCGGTGACTCCCATGCCTTGTTCTCCTTCTGTACTACTACCTCCCAGGGCGGATGAGTCAGGGAGGGGTGATAATGAGGGGGCAGAGGCACGAGATTGGGTCAGTGAGAGCTTGAGTCTCAGGTTTGTTCATTCTTCACAAATACCCCAAGTGCCCGCTGTTGTGCTAGTGTTTGGATAGAAAGGTACCCTCCCCTCAGAGCTTTGTCACTTCTAGCACATATGAGAAGCAGGCTGACACTGGTCACCCTGGCCTTCATTCCTTTCATCGTGTCCTTGGGACGAACTCTCTCCAGAGACAGCAGTGCCTGATGACTGAGTCCACAGTTTGGGGGTCATCACCCTCATGGCCCAACTTTGGGGCAGATGTGTTTGTGCAGCAGATTTGGACAGGTTTATTTTTAAAAGATTGTAGTCATTGTATGAGGGATCTAGAAGAGGTAAATTCACAGAGACAGGAAGTAGAATACAGGTTAGCGGGGGCTGTGGGAGGGAGGAAGGAAGAGTTACATTTAATGGGTACAGTTTATGTTGGGGATGATGACAGTGTTAGGGGGATTGACAGTGGTGATGGGTACACAGCATTGTGAATGTACTTAGTGCCACTGAAAGTCCACTTACAAGTGGTTGGCATGATAAATATTATGTATATTTGCCACCGTTTTCAAATAAAAGGACTGAGTGGCTTGGCACAACTGCTGATCGTGGTTCTTGTAGGTTGGTTGCAGAGGGAACTGGATAGGCCCATTCTTAATACAATTTCTTATATTTTAAATTAGTTACATTAAATATGTATGAAGGCTCAATGTCTTAGTGGCTATCTTACTGGGTTTTCCTAATAGTGTTCAAAAATAAAGCAACACCAAGCCCAGCATTCAGGGTCCTCAGTGGTGGTATAAAAATGGACTTGCACTTGGTCTCTGAGTCCCAAACCCAAAGCTACAGGAGGTCCTCAGGCATATCCAGCTAGAGGTGGGAAGCTGCCCTGTTGGCTAACCCTGAGGGACCACCAGGGTGGTTCTATGTGGACTGGGAATCGTAGGGCAGCAAGTGGTGGCAGATCTGAAGACCATTTATACCTGCTTCTGGCTGACAGGCGGGACAGAATATTCCCCCTAATGGATGTTGCAGAAAGATTGGTCTGAAGGGTTAAGGGAAGATTTCCTTCCAGTCATCTGCTTCATTTGAGGTACCAGTGCCTATAAAATAAAGGCATTCTACAGAAGATTGGGTGTTGGATGCTGTTTTTTTAAACAGAGGTGATATAATTAATCTGAAACTCTAAACACAGATCTGTGAGTAGAAATAAAGATTTGGGAGTGACCTGCTATACATCTGTAGTGGGTATATGAAATGAACAGCCTCACAGCATTAAGAACAAAGGAAGTGCTGAGCCCAGAGAGCAGAACACCACTTCCACAGGCTTCAGAGCACGCATGCGGTGGACACGCTGGGCACTTCCCTCTAGCCGCTGGAGAATCCTCGGTCAGCCTGTACTGCTGGAAGCCTTCTGTTCTTAACTCCTTATCTGTCAGTACTTTGCTGTTGGGAACGGGGACAGCAGGATCCCAGCACTTTGCAGTGGCATTTGGGTTTGAGCCCTGTTGACTTTAGCTGGTTCCTCCTGGAAGAATTTGACTGGTGAAGAACAAAGTATTTTCTGGATGTGGTGTTGGTAGTAAGCATTTTCACCCGCATTTCCACCCTCGTTCCCCATGGAACTGCTGCTGGTTGGTTTGTGTGACATCTTGAAGCATATCATCTGCTGGATGGTTTTATTTTGGGGACCAAGACTAAAACATGGCTGTGAAAAAATTCTTTCTTGAATCAAGCAAAAAAGAATGACTCTGAGATTGAGTGGTAGAGAGAAAATTTAGTCATTTTGCTGTCCTGTGATACATGTTTCTAAAAATCGCCACACTATGCTATCATGCAGTAAAACTACAGGGCTTATGGGGGAAATGTTAGGGACACAACACTTAAAAACTTTGTCATTGGCACATCAAAAAATAAGATACGACCCTAACAAACAGTATCACAAGGTCACATGTTAAATGGTTAAGAAAAACAAGTACAGTACTACATTAAGTATGGTACTTTATCTTGAAAAAGACCAGCAGTTTGCTTGTGAAAGTAGACATTAGAAGGGTACAGTGTGTGGGTTACTGTGAAGCTAGAAAGTGCGTGATCTGAAATCACATAGAAGGCTGTGACACCTGATGTAACTGGGTAGCTGTTGGAGGTATGTGTTTTGAGTGTCCTGCCCAGGCAGGTTCAACTGGGTACAGTTGTGCATTCACTGACTCTCCAGACAGCTGTGTGTAAACATGTGAAATTTGCAGTGTCCTCGGATTGTTCCTTATATGTCAGTTGTATTGGAACAAAACATACCGACACATGATAATATATCAGTATCTTTCTTGAAGTTGGCTAAGAATGAGCATATATATAACCTTTAACCCAGAAATCCCTATGAATTTACAGTCTACAGAACTGTGATTAAAGGAGTTAGAGCAAAGGGACTTTTACGGTCATTTGTGATTCATTTAATACATTATGGAGAAAAGGGAAATTGATGTTTAAAGCCTGCCTTTGCTTCCATGTTCATGTAAAAATTTTTCCCTAATAAATAAAGTTTGCAGATTATATAATCTGAATAAAATTGTAGGATTTTGTGTAGTTGAATAGGGTTAGGTTTAATAGGTATGAATAACAATATTTTGAAATGCTAAACTCTATACAGTAGGGTTATTAATTCTGTAGACACTATAATCTTTGCTCTACTTTAAACCAAAGAAAATAATGGCCATGAATATCCAAGTTGGTTAAAAACAGTTTTTGAACTCTTTGCATTTGAGACCTTTCTGCCTTGACAACATACTAAAACTTACTCTTGATTAAGCAGTCCTAAACTAAAACATAATCAGGAAAATACTAGTAAATCTTTACCTAATTAAAAGTAATATTTTTGATACTTTGGATTTTGGATGCTATAGTATGATTTCAAATGGTTTCCTGATTATATCAGTAATATATTATAGAAATTTGCAAAATACCAAGAATATAGGAATTTCTCCACATCTCTGTCACCAAGAAAGAGTCCTTATTAACACTTGTGTAATTCTGGAAACATTATTGATATGTCTATCCACTCTCTCCTTTTGTTACTTTTCATTTTCATTTCTTTCTTGTTTGATTTTGGGAGTGGGTAGTGGAAGAACACAAGCTTGGGGATCAGATCAATGGACACAATGGATTTAAATTGGATTAGTTATGCTCAGAGCTCAGCATATGTAAAGTGTGATGTAAGTGATAGCTGCTATGATATACTATTGACCTATATTCTTAAAAATCTTCATAAATGGGCCGGGCTCGGTGGCTCAGCCTGTAATCCCAGCACTTTGGGAGGCCGAGGTGAGTGAATTGCCTGAGCCCGCAGGTTTGAGACCCGCCCAGGCAAGTTGGCGAGACCTCATCTCTACAATAAATCAAAAATTAGTGCGCACCTGTAGTTCCAGCTACTTGGAAGGCTGAGGCGGAAGGATCGCCGGAGCCCAGCAGGTCAAGGCTGCGGTGGCCGGGAGTGTGCTACTGCACTCCAGTCTGGGCGACGAAGTGAGACTCCAACTCAAAAAAAAAAAAAAAATCTTCATAAATGGCTGGGCACAGTGGCTCACTCCTGTAATCCTAGCACTTTGGGAGGCCAAGGTGGGAGGATTGCTTGGAACCAGAAATTCAAGACCAGCCTGGGCAACATAGCAAGACTTTTGTCTCTATAAAAATAAAAATAAATAGCTGAGTGTAGTGGCATGCATCTTTAGTCCCAGCAACTCTGGAGGCTGAGGCGGAAGGATCACTTAAGCCCAGGAAATCGAGCTGTGGTAGGCCGTCATCACACCACAGCCCTCTAGCCAGGAAGACATTGAGATCTGGGCTCAAAAAAAAATTCTTTATAAACATAACATCTATGTAATATTCTCTTGGGTACATGTGTACCATAATTAATTTAACCATTTCCTTACTATTAGGCACTAAATTTAGGGCTCTTGACAGTTTTTCCATTTTAAAAGTACAGCTATTTGAATAACTTGTATCTGTAAAACCATGTCCTCATACAATTTATTTACCTGTTTTAAAAGTAGAATTAAAAGGGCCACAGTTGATTGGCACATATTACAAAATTGCTTTCTAGAAATGTAGTGATTAGCCGGGCTTTGTGGCTCAGCCTGTAATCCCGCACTTTGGGAGGCCAAGGTGAGTGAATTGCCTGAGCCCGCGGGTTCGAGACCTGCCTGGGCAACTTGGCGAGACCTCATCTCTACAATAAAAAAAATCACAAAATTAGCCGGGCGTGGTAGTGCGCACCTGTAGTTCCAGCTACTTGGAAGGCTGAGGCGGAAGGATCGCCAGAGCCCAGCAGGTCGAGGCTGCGGTGGCTGGGAGTGGCCACTGCACTCCAGTCTGGGCAACTGAGTGAGACTCCAACTCAAAAAAAAAAAGGTAGTGATTTATGTACGTGTGCCTTTTACCAGCCCTGATTTAATTGTCGTGTTTTAAAAGTTTTCCTAATCTGGAGATAGAAAGGATGTTCATTTTTTTACTTGTGAGATTAACTTTTCATATTTTAGTGTTTTATTCCATTATTTGAATTTGCTGTACGCATCATTTATGTGATGTGTGTGTGTGTGTGTGTGTGTGTGTGTGTGTGTGTGTGTGTGGGTATGTATGTGTTTTAGGTCTATTTTATGCTTTGCATTTTAATCAATTTGTGCTGAAGACCAGCCCGGGCAACTTGTCAAGACCTCATCTCTACAATAAATCAAAAAAATAAACCAGGCAAGGCAGCGCATGCCTGTAGTTCCAGCTACTTGGAAGGCTGAGGCAGAAGGATCGCCTGAGCCCAGCAGGTCGAGACTGCGGTGGCCGTGAGCAGCGTGCCACTGCACTCCAGACTGGGCAACAGAGTGAGACTAAAAAATAAATTTAAAAATAACTAAATAACAAATGTGTATTAATGCTTTAATGGTTAAAATATTAGCCTTTATCTGTGAAATTTTCAATCTTTGCGTACTTGACCTGTTCTTTGACTTTTCTGTCATTTTTACATTTAAGTTTTCAACATCTAGAAAACCATAGATGTTCTATTATGCTTTTTCTTAAACAAGACTTTTTTTTCCAAAGAAAAGAAAATTAACTTCCTGTTTTATTCCTTACCATCTATTGAGTGGTTCATGCCAGCTTATATTGATTTGTGATGCATGTGTCCTCATCATAGGAGCTATATTCTTAGACTGATTCTAACTCATCATTTTCTCTGTACTAGAACTATGCTCTTTGAGTAGATTTGTAACATATAACTACTTAAGTGTATTTCACTCGTTATTCTTTTCACACATTTCTTAGCTTGTCATCCTGCTAAGTCTTAACCACTGAGATTTTGATTGGAAGTCTACTGGAATTAAAATTTGGAAAGATGGATAGTTTTACAGTATTTGGTATTCTCTAGAATCATGGCATTTTCTTTCTTTTTTTAGTTTTTTTTTTTAATGTCCTATGGTAAAACCTGATGTTTTCTACTTACTCATTCAGTATACTTCTTGAAGATTACATTTATTCCTAATTTAAGTTTATATTATAGATGAGGATTATTTTAGTGTATATTTTCTAAATAGTCCCTAGAATGTAGGAAAGCTATTGTTTAGTATGTGTTTTATTCTTGCCCTTGTACTGAGCTCTCTCACAACTTCTTAAAAATGCCTTTTGTCATTAACTATTAATAAAGTAGAATTGTGCTGTTGTGAGTAGTAAATAAAACTGGTGTGTGGTTTTGCTTTGTGGCATCTGTGTCTAGTTTTGACATCAGAGTTAAATTGTCTTTACAAAATGAATTGAATGGATTTTCTTTCTTTTCTTCTGTGCTTTGAAGCGGTTTGCCACTTTTACAGTCAGCTATTCTCTAACCTGCCTGGCCCAAAAAAAGATTTTGAGAGGTAATTATTTAATAACTTTTAATCTCTTGGCTGTTTTTCTCTTTTTCCTTCAGCTGCATCAGAGATCAGTCTTTCTAAATCACATTCTGCCAGAAAATATTCTCAAATATTTACATTGTATGTACAAATTGGTTCTTATTCATTTTTTTTAAGTTGGTATGAAGGCAAAAGAAACTTTGTTTGTGTCACTAGACCAAGCAGCTACAACTTTCTACTCTTAGTTAATTACATGTAACATGCAGTCTGTGCAGGTTCATTTTTACCCATATATTCACCAGTCTGGTACTCTTCATTCCTTTGTATATACCCAAGCTTCTGTCTGGTGTCATTTTCCTTCTGCCTGAAGAACATCTTTTAACATTTATTAGTGTAAGTCTGCTGGTAACAGAGTCTCAGGTTTTGTCTGGCAGTGTGTTTGTTTCTCCTCTGTTTCTGAAGGACATTTATGCTGTATAAATGCTGTGTATATAGGGTGGCTTTTTTTTCTTCATGCACTTAACAGATGGTATTCCATTTTCTTCTGTGTTGTATACTCTCTGAAGATAAGTATGCAGTTGTTCTTCTGTTATTCCTTCTGTAATCATCTTCCCCCCACCCCCCAGGTTTTCAGCAGATTAAAATATGCCTTCCATGCATCTTTTCAGTAAACACTGAAGGAGTATTATGCACAGTAGGAGTATGTTAGTGAATGAGTCATGAGGACCTAATCACCTCCCAAAGGCCCCACATCTTACAGAGCTTGGTGGACTATATAGGTGATACTATAAGTAAAAATGAAATCAGAAAGAAATAACCTTGAGGGATGCTTTGAAGAAAGCAAGCCAGGATAATAGTCATAGGAGGAGCCAATATTAAAGGGGTTATCCATGAAGGCTGTCTGAGGAGCTGACATTTCATTTGTTGTCTAGGTGAGCAAAAGAAACTGGCTATTTGAACTCGAGGTCACAGGCATTCTAAGCAGAGGGGAGAGCAAGTACAAAGGTCCTGAGGTGAACACAACCTGGGTGGTATGAGAACAGTGCCACAGTTGGCTCAAGTGACGGGCTTGAGTGATGCAGAGACTGGGAGGTGGTCAGGACCTAGCTCATTGATGTCAGTCTGTGATTCCCAGATTCTGTCCTGCTGTGAATACTTCTCCCCCTTAATAATACAAAGTGAGTCATCACATGCCCTGCACAGGTGGATAACAGGAAGTCCTAGGAGTCATTGAGATGCACGTGGTAGTGAAGCACTAGGGATATCACGGAGTCTGAAATCAGCAGGGACCTCACTGGCACTAGGGAGCCAACAAAGTTTTTAACACAGAAGGCTGCAGACCAATTTCAATGGACTTGGTCAGAAGCCAAAATGAATCCATTTTTAAATTTGCAGAACCACGGATAGCTTCATAGGAAGTGTCACCTCAAAGAAAATGTTGAACTTTTCCTGAAACCCACATATGAAAGCGGCATGGACCCCATCACCTAAAAATCCGCTTCCATGGAAGGAAGCCACAAGGAAAACTGCTGGGAGAGTTTAAGAAAGTCTGCCTTTTAAATAAAAGACACTGTAGAAGAAGCTGACCCAAAGCCAACCAACTTTGTCCTAGTAGAAGCAGCTATCCTGCACTCAAGGGGTGCCTTAGTCTGCTCAGGCTGCCTAATAAAATGCATAGACTAAGGGGCTTTATTTATGTATTTCTCACCATTCTGGGGGCTGGGAAATCCAAGATCAAGGCACCAGTGGATTCAGTGCCTGGTGGGGGCCCTCTTCCTCACTTGGCAAATAGATCAAGAGGTCTCTCAGGCCTCTTTTATTTTTTATTTTTTATTTTTTTTTGAGTTGGAGTCTCACTCTGTCACCCAGACTGGAGTGCAGTAGCCGCTCCCGGCCACCGCAGCCTCAACCTGCTGGGGCTCTGGCGATCCTTCCGCCTCAGCCTTCCAAGTAGCTGGAATTACAGGCGCGCGCTACCACACCCGGCTAATTTTTTGATTTGTTGTAGAGATGAAGTCTCATTAAGTTGCCCAGGTGGGTCACAAAAGGCCTCTTTTATAATGGCACAAAGCCCATTCATGAGAAATCCACCCCCATGACCTAATCACCTCCCAAAGGCCCTACATCTTAAGAACATCACCTTGGGGATTGAGATTTCAACATGTGAATTTGAGGGAACACAACATTCAAACCATAGCAACAGGACTTCCCTCCGTTGCTGGGATGATTCTTGTGATATGATAGAGCACCTGTTAAAACTCCAGTTCAAGTAACTGGTGAAGGCCCAAACAGCTCTCATTCAACACTGTCAGCACACTGGCGTGTGTAATCTGAAGGAACCCCCTTCTACTAAGGAGGCCCAAGGACCCAGCCTTCTCCACATCCGTCTCCTGTCATATCACTCCACCACCGTGGCATGTGGCCACCCTGCTCACTTCTGCACAGTTTTCCTGATGTGATCTCTAGGCAGGGAAATCATTATCAGCCATTACCTAAGTGTGTCTTCTCATGTATGATCGTATTTCTGTTTCTCAAGGTTGTTAAAACAGCATTTTTACAAATTCCTTGTTTGAACATGTATGTTGTTTATGTGTCGATTTTTATTTGTCTTTCATTGTATCCTAAGATCTGGCTTCCGTCCTTGATGCTGTAGTGAAACAACTTTCCCAAGATTATTAATTATTTCTCATCTCTCATTACCTCTTTTCCATTCTTCTCCACCTCTACATATGCCACTATTGACACATCCTCATTGCGTGTCATTCTCTCCTTCCTCTCAGGAAACCTGTAATTGCCTTTCCACTTCCCTGCTGTCCCCTGGCCCTGTGTGTGGCCCTCCCTAGCACTCCCCAGCTGACTTCAGCAGACTTACACACTTCCTGTGGGCTCTTACTTGTCAATTCAACCGTCATTTCTGGCACCTACCCCCAAGCCCGTATCTACAGCCCTGACTTGCCACCAACTTGAGGGCTCTACATATCTTCACGGGACTGCTCACCATCAAGGAAATCAAGCATCTCTCCTTCCTTCCCTCGGCTACTTCCTCTCTCTCCTGCTCACCCAGGCTCAGATGTTCATAATCATCCAGGACCCATGTTTGGTGCTCAAAAGGTGATCTGCCATGCTGAATCAAGCACTAGATTTAAGTGGGTTGAGGAATTTGGGGCAAAGGGAGAAGTGGAGACAGCAAGTGCAAGGCAGATGTGACTGTGGGGAGTGTGAGGATAAAGGGTAGTAGCAAGTGATCGAGCAGATTGGAGAGGGTTTCTGAGGTAGAAGAGACTGGGGAGCATTTGAACGCTTTGCACTCGAATGTCCCCTCTCAGGGAACATAAGGAGATTGCTGGTAAGTATACAGGATGAGCTTATACAAGTACAACTTTTTCAGAAATGTATGTTTCCTTAAAGTTTTCCATTCAAAAATAATGAAAAATCTATTCAGATTCCCATTGGAAATTAGAGCCAGGCTCAGTGGCTCAGCCTGTAATCCCGCACTTTGGGAGGCTGAGGTGAGTGGATTGCCTGAGCCCACGGGTTCGAGACCCGCCTGGGCAATTTGGCGTGACCTCATCTCTACAATAAATCAAAAAATTAGCTGGGCGTGGTTCCAGCTACTTGGAAGGCTGAGGCGGAAGGATCGCCAGAGCCTGGCAGGTCGAGGTTGCGGTGGCCAGGAGCGGCCCCTGCACTCCAGTCTGGGCGACAGAGTGAGACTCCAACTCAAAAAAAAAAAAAGAAAGAAATTAGTCAGGCTTTTGACTGATCAGTTGAGAAACGGTTTTCAGGAATTATGAGTGCATCCTTTCACATTGTCTTCAAACAACAGACTGGACAATAAATTACATATTATTAATGTCAGCAGAAGAAAACAAGACTGCTCGAATAGAAAAACACCAGGTGGAAGATGTCAAACAAATTACTATCTCACAACATATATCAGTGAACCTGTGATGCATGTTGGTGACTGTTTCACACATTAACAAAGTAGAAAACTGTCAGATATATAAAATTTTGATTTTTTTTTGGACATAAATAAGTCCCTTAATGTTCAGACTTCCATTCGAAGCCAAATATCATTAAAAGAAAATAATTGGTTCCACTGCTATATTATTTAATATGAAGTGATTTGTTTTTCTCTACTTAGTAAAAAGTACAATCAAGTTGCTAGTAGGTGATCTGCGAGATGTCTCTGAGTCTCAGATGTCTCTGATGGGAGAGGAATCTGGTGGGGGAGAGGATGGAGGTAAAAAGAAAGAGAAAGGATTTTCCCTGAGTTTCTGGGAGATTTGGCAGCACCCTGTCTTACTGGTAAGATCTTATCAAATGCCCTTTCACTTAAAAGTACTCAAGGCCACAAGTTCTTTTGAAATGCTTATAGATTTGCCCTCATTGGAATGGCCTATGCCAGGGTTCTACATTACAGCATTTTTGTCATATCAACAAATCTTTGAATATTAGTGCCTATTTCATTGTGGACTGGAAAAATGAATCCTAGTCCATCCTTAGAAAAGAGTAGGAAAGCCTGAGCCTGCAGGTTCGAGACCCACCCAGGCAACTTGGCAAGACCTCGTCTTTACAATAAATCAAAAAAAACTAGCCGGGCGTGGTAGCACGCGCCTGTAGTTCCGGCTACTTGGAAGGCTGAGGCGGAAGGATCGCCGGAGCCCAGCAGATCGAGGCTGCGGTGGCCGGGAGCGGCCACTGCACTCCAGTCTGGGCGACGGAGTGAGACTCCGACTCAAAAAAAAAAAAAAAGAGTAGGAAACGATGTCCTGATAGAGAGAACAAAAGTTCTAAGTTATTGTCGAATGAGTAAAAGCAAAAATAACAATGTACA
Organism: Tarsius wallacei; assembly: GCA_963574415.1. NCBI lineage: Eukaryota > Metazoa > Chordata > Mammalia > Primates > Tarsiidae > Tarsius > Tarsius wallacei. Next base: position 6,763 of record CAUYQG010158519.1, on the reverse strand, counting down.
CGTCTTGTATATATACAAGTAAGGCATAACAATATATACAAGATAAACGGTAGCTAGCATTCTGCCATTGTATTTTTTAAAGGGGGAGGATGGAGAAATATGTGTTCATATTTTAGACACACCTAAGGCACCCAAGAAACCAACACTGGTGGCTAATGGGGACAAGGAGTGTCCTAGACAAAAAGCAGCAGATGCTGGGGAGTCTTTCACATGTATCTTGTTATATTTTTAGATTATTGAACCATGTGCAGTATTATAACTGCTTTAAATTTTTCAAAATTCTCTAGATTCTCTGAAATCTCTAGAGATTAAAATGGGTAGTATTATTTCAACCAGTTGAATGAAAGTCAAGTTGTTTTGCAGGGAGATTATTTGCCTCCTCTAAAATGTCCATTTATGAGTCTTTTCTGGTAGCTTTAGCTAACTCTCTTTCACTTTGGAGGAAATACTTCTGACTAGATTCTTCATGTTCTTCCTCTCAGGGCACTTCTGTTATTGCTAATGTGTTAGTAAAGCCTGATCCAGTTTTCTTATATTTCTTTCCTTTTTTCTCATCCAAAGACTTTGTACATTCATTACCACATTAGGTAATATTTAGACCATTCATATAGGTGTGATGATGATTATTTGAATTCTTAGCCAGGTGTGGTGGCTCATGCACACCTGTAATCCCAGCACTTTGGGAGGCTAAAATGGGAGGATCACAAGGAGGCAAGGAGTTTGAGACCAGCCTGGACAACATAGCAAGACCCCATCTCTTAAAAAAAATACTCTAAATCTTACCTTGGCATATCTTGGTAACTCCAGTAAAGTGTTTCATGAAACCCTTGAATTTATTGTAATAAAATATACAAAGTTCAGGAGACCATATCTTAAAACTGCCACCCATTGATGTTGAGGAGCTGTGACACAGGAGAGAACTCTGGTGGAGATGCATCACATGCTGGGAGATAGGAGAGCTGATTTCAGGGCTGCTTGAAAAAGTCGTGGAACTAGGTGAGTTCACGGACTTTCTAATAGTCCCATTCCAGGGCAACATAAGGAAGAACTCCTGAGCATCTCGAATATTCCTCAGGGGCGGTAGTCTGCATCGGTGGCCTCACTACTCTGTAGACCTGCAGTCACTGATGGCTGCATTTGTGTGTCTACAGGTCACTCTTCATTCAGAAAAGGTTTTGACTAGAATGGCCTCAACTCTGATAATAAGATACTTTCTTGAATCATTTTCCTGTTTTCTTCCAACTTCTCAAACCTAGAGTAGGTACTCTCCATGTGATGCATCATCCTTAAATTCTTCAAAGTCCCAGATTTTGTAGCTTCTTTTCCGTCAGTACCCCTTCATCTTCATTTTTTTAGGCAAGATAAACAAAAAGGTAGTTTCCTTGTCAGACATGGGAAGAAAGCAAATGGCTTTAAAGGTAGATTATCTAAAAGTTCTAAGTTTTAACATTCTTGCATTAGTGCGTTAACTTCTGGGTTTTTAATGAACATTTTTACCTAGTTTGGAGATGACACTGGGAAGTGAGCTGGTGGTGGGACATCACAGACCACTGTGATTTCAAACTCTTGGCAGGTACATCTCCGTTCATGGATGCGTTAACAGCCAATGGAACCACCAACATACAGACATCTGTTACAGGAGTGACAGCCGGGAAAAGGAAATTTATTGACGACAGAAGAGACCAGCCTTTTGACAAGCGGTTACGTTTCAGTGTGAGGCAGACAGAGAGTGCCTACAGATACAGAGACATTGTCGTCAGGAAGCAGGATGGCTTCACCCACATCTTGTTGTCCACAAAATCATCAGAGAATAACTCACTAAACCCAGAGGTGAGATGCGCTTGTTGGACTGACTTGTGCTCCATGCTTCTCTGTGCCCCTGCTGCTTGGGCCTGCTTGCTGGTTGGCGCTCTTCTTTGTGTTCTTTCTAAACCTCCTGGGCCGTCTCCAATGCCCACTAGAAGGTAGGAAGCAGAGGTGACATTTGGTGCTTTGCTTCCCTTTGTGCCTCTGACTGTGGTGAATGCGGGACACCAGGTGTGTGCTGAGTGTCCGCATCCATTCTCCTGGGTGTAGGCTGTGACAGGAACCAGAGCTTGGGTGGGAGGTGGTGGCTGCTCCTCTGTGCTCAGCCACCTCCCAAGCTGGGAGCTCTTTTCTGGAGGGTGTGGGAGTCTCCTGGAGTCACATGAAGGTGTGTGTGCTGGCTCCGCCTTGCTTTCTTCAGATTTTTAAAGGGCTCTTTGTTCAGGCAGAATTAAGATGCCCTGGGGTCACAGTCCCTTCAGAAAGTTTCTCATCATGCCTAGTCTTCAGATTCTTCGTTATAGCAGAATGCACGCTCATTGCTGTTAGTGCCTTGGATGAGCTTTCAAGACCAAGGGAGATTGGTGGTTTGCAAAGGTTTGGAAATGAATCCCATGTAGTTTCTAGAATTGGGAGTACTTGAACTTGCCCAATACCTTACCAAAATCTTAAGTTCTAGTATTTGTTATCCACTTGTGAGTAGCCAGGTGAGAAAACCTAACTACAGAAAGAAAGAAAACCGAACTACAGAAAGCCTGTGTGTCTGTCTGGCCAGGGTCACATAACAAACCAGCTCAAAGCTGGTCCTCAATGCCTTTTTAGGCTACAGAGTCCTTTCGATGGTTATTTTTAAATGCTTTGTAGAGATCGTTTTAAATTATTTTGTGCCCTTCTAAAATTACCTTTCCATGCTAATGTGCCTCGACTTAATACACTTATGCACCAGACTATTTAGGTTTCTGTCCCAAGTGTGGTACACTGGTTTAAAAAAAACAGGACTGAACTTGTTTCTTTCAGCTGGTTTGAATGTGCCACCTGCTGTCCAAACTGGAGAAATGCCCAGTGATATAATATGTAACTTGCCTTATCTATAGAAATATTAAGGTAATGTAGACTCACGAGTCTTTCTAATTATACTCTGTTTATAATTAGTTACGTAGCTATATTTATACTTCATCCCCAGCATCTCAGTCTCTGATTACAGAAAATAAGACATTTGCAAATTAGTTAAAATCATGGTGGATGTAGGGAACTATATCAGGCCAGGAATGTGTTTTTATAGATCCAGATTATCCAATGATAAAATGGCTTTAGGATTCTGTCCCCAAAAGACTCTTTGCCACCATAACTTCTGGCGACTTTCAGGTAATGAAGGAAGTCCAGAGTGCCCTGAGCACAGCCGCAGCCGACGACAGCAAGCTTGTGCTGCTCAGCGCCGTTGGCAGTGTCTTCTGTTGCGGACTTGACTTTATTTATTTTATACGGCGCTTAACAGATGACAGAAAAAGAGAAAGCACTAAAATGGCGGAAGCTATCAGGTATGTGAAAATGGTATTTTTTAAATGCTGCTTGGTGTTTTGTTTTCGGTGCACCAATCCTGATAGAACAGGCCCAAACAAGCCTTGAGAATAAAATGTACGTCTTCTTTGATGGAGAGACACTAGTACCAAAATGAATTAACTCATCTGTCTTTTCTATGAGCCTGGTATAAATTACAACTTACCTTTGGCAAATAACTGATTTCAGGGCTGCCTTAAACCCAGAAGTGTTCAGGGAATGTTCTAATGATTAGAGTATACGATAATGAGTAGCCAGAGTTTCCATTATTTGTGCTATGAGTGTGTTCTGTCCTCAACCCTTAAATAAAGGTCTCTTCCAAGTAATAACTTACCATTTACTTGACCAAAATAAATTGTCTAGGCTTTATGACAAGCTAGTTCCATAACATCACATGGAAAAATTTTTTAGTACACGCCACACACATTCTTGTTCAAGTTCATACCAAGCTCCAACTAGACAGAGAACTAGACAATATGGAGGAAAAAATCAAAGTCCTCCTTCTCTCTCACGCACTCCCATGTTCATTTGTATATCTTCCCCACCTTTTTCTAAATATCTTGTGGGTTTTTTTTTTTTAATTACTTTTTATTGACAAGTAAAAATTGTGTGTACTTATATTATATAGCATAATGTCTTGAAATATACATGGTGGAGTGGCTACATCAGGCTAATAAATGCATTATCTAACATACTTACCATTTTTTGTGGTGAGGACACTTAAAATCTATTTTCTTTGCAATCTTTAAGTATATGATACATTGTTATTAACCATAGTTACCATGATATATAGTAGATCACTTGGTCTAAGCATTTTCAAATACATATTTCACACATACACATAAATAATATAAATGTATTTTTAATTCTGTTAAGTAAATGAATTTATACTGTATTGCTTTGCCATTTTTTTCATGTAACAGTATGACTGAGATATTTCAGTTTCCTCAGTTATTAGATTTTCCACTGCTATATTGTAACAGAACAAAAAGCTTTCCCTAGAACCAACTAATTCTGCTATAAACATTTTTTCATTTATCATGCTAATCGCTATATGTATAATTGTCTAATTTTTCAAAAATGAATTTTATTTAAAGTAGATAAAACCAAGCCAGGCACAGTGGCTCACGCCTGTAATCCCAGCACTTTGGGAGACTGAAGTGAGAGGATTGCCTGACCCGAGAGTTTGAGACCAGCCTGGCTGGACAACATGGCGAGACGTCATCTCTATAATATATCAAAAATTAGCTGAACATGGTGACACACACCTGTCATCCCAACTACTCAGAAGGCTGAAACAGAAGGATTGCCTGAGCCCAGCAGGTCAATCATACTGCACTCCAGCCTAGGTGACAGAGTGAGATTCCAACTCAAAAAAAAAAAAAAACAGATAAAACCTTGATCGGTATGCCTAATTCCTTGAGATTGTCGGCACTTCTAAGACAACCTGTATATATTCTTCATGATTAACTTACCAATCTAGATGAATTACATAAATTTAATCTTTATTTTCTAAATACAAACAAGTATGCTTCATGTGTTCAATTTGTCTATTTTCTGTGAGCTCACACAAATTACACATAACGTTGTGCGTTTTGTTAGCTCTGCTGTGATAAGACATAGGTTTTGTGAGCCAATGCCTTCTAGGTGCTGGCTCTGCCTTCTCTGGTAGATTTTCCCTGAGCTCCATTCATGAACCTTGCTGGTACTTCATCCTAGCACAGCCTGTGCCTCCCTCCATTGTTGAATTACCCTTGACAGTGGTATGGCTTGTAATGTTGGGATTAGTAAAAGCAGAAAAAAGAGAAATCAAGACAATTAAGTAGAGATTTTGTTTATTGAACTTCTAGATAACTTTAAAAGTTAATTTTCGTCAGCTCCCGGCTCTCTTTCCACTTTCCTCATTGACCTCAAAAGCTGAATTGGTGTTCTTGTAAAGAGCCAAGTCCTGCTGTAGGGAAGCCTTGTTTCTTCTTTACCTGACTATGTCTTTGTCCATGTGAGATTTCCTTAATATACTTTGGCAGGATCAGAAAAATAATTAATTACACCAGATTCACTTAACCTTTCCTCTTGCTCATTTGCATTTAAATTAATTTTTATGTGGATAAGATTGGCTTATACACAAATGCTCTTTCTTTGTATATTTTTTGTTTCCAGAGACACCAGAGTGTCTTGTCTCAAATTCCTTAAAACTTTGAGGCAAAGGACTTTGTTGTAGCAAGTTTCCAAAAGAAAAGTAGGAAATAAGATTAGGTTAAATATTAGGTTGCCAGGTACCAAGACTGCTAATTTCGTTATCAGAATTGGTGGTAATAACCAGTTTGCAGGTTAATTGTAGTAAAAATACTCAGCATAACAGTGATAGAAACAAAATTATTACAGTATAACATTTTGGTTTTGAAGTCTGCAGGAACTAGTAGCTGCCACTTTTGTCTCAAGGATAAGGGGCCTCCTCTCCCCAAAAGCAAGCCCTCTTCTCCCCCAAGGAGGGAGGGAGACAGAGGATTTGGGAGAGAACCCGACCAGTGAGTAAAACAGGCCCCTAGAACTCCCATTCCTGACATTCAAAGGGAGGGCTCACCTGAGAAAAGGCTGCCAACTGGCTGTTCAAGCTTCAGGGCTTTGCTGCCTTATTTTCCTCAAGCAATTCCTAGTGTGATTTTTCTGTCAGCTGTCTGAATTAGTAAATAGTCTCCAAAGGAAGATTTTTTTTTTTTTTTTGAGTTGGATTCTAACTCCGTCGCCCAGACTGGAGTGCAGTGGCTGCTCCCGGCCACCGCAGCCTCGACATGCTGGACTCCGGCTATCCTTCCGCCTCAGCCTTCCAAGTAGCTGGAACTACAGGCGTGCGCTACCACACCCGGCTAATTTTTTGATTTATTATAGAGATGAGGTCTCACCAAGTTTCCCAGGCAGGTCTCGAACCCGCGGGCTCAGGCAATCAAAGGAAGACTTTTGTCTAATTATAAAGTCTTTTTAGACGAATTTTGTGGCACATATCGCTCTCCTTCCCTGCTAAACCCAACACAGCCTTGAACTCAATTCACAAATAATCCCAAGGAAGCAAATCTAAATTCAGTATGTTGCATGCATATGTTTGATTGTTTTAAGTTTTAAAATGCACTTGCCTGAGGCCTACCAGAAGCAGGGACCTGCTCCCTCCAGCCTAGGGGTGATATCTGCCTCCTGCCTAAATAGCCTTGTGGTTTGGTTTACATCCACACAGTTTGGCCTTAAATTGACCCTGGTGAGCCGGGCTCAGTGGCTCAGCCTGTAATCCCGTGCCTTTGGGAGGCTGAGGTGAGTGGATTGCCTGAGCCCATGGGTTCGAGACCCGCCTGGGCAACTTGGCAAGACCTCATCTCTACAATAAATCAAAAATTAGCCGGGTGTGGTA
>CAUYQG010158514.1:0-34776 GCA_963574415.1 Tarsius wallacei | reverse complement strand
CTGTGACTGGTGGATCAACTACTCAGGGATTGATCATGACCCAGAGGGAATACCCTGAAAGCACAAACCTTGAAGGGACCTGGTGAGTGCTGAGTTCCAGGCGCCCCACCCCCTACACTGATCCAGCTGCAGAAAAAAAAGAGAAAAAAAACCTACCCTCCTGTGGCAGGCTGCGTAATTATTCCTCTAATCAGGTCTCTTTTGCAGAGCCACCTCTTTCACTCTCTCCTCAGTGTCCTGAGCAGGGAAGGAGGAGGGGCAGTGGAGGTTTGTGGAATTGCAGTCCTCCCCTCCCACTCTGGTATGGTCAGAGAGATATCCTCTGGTGGAGAGGTGCAGGATTTTCTCTTTCCCAGATATGTATTCACAGGGGGTGCCCCAGCCAGGCCTATCCTGGAATGGAGTTCTCCTATTATGACTGACGTCCAGGCTCTGCCTGAGTTTGTCCCTCTCAGTCGTGACCCAGCTATGTGGGTCTGATGTTCAGAGGATTGCTGGGGAGGAGGAGGTTTGGGTCAGTCCCAGACTCACCACTGATCTCTTTGGGGTCCTTCCTCATCCTTTTCTGGCCACACCTTCTGTCCCGCAGCTGGATCAGGCTAGGGGATGGGGCGCCTGGAACTCAGCACTCATCAGGTTTCTCTGAAGTTTGTGCTTTCAGAATATTCCTTCTGGGTCACGATAAATCTGAGTAGTTTGGGTCTTTTGCTCTGTGGTTAGCAAGTTAGAGCACTTTCCTGCCCCACCTTCAAGATGGTGGTGGGGTGCCTCTCTTGTCCTCTTCCATGGGACTTTGTGTCTGGACTTCCTCTGCAGCCCCTGCTGCCAGTGCCCTGCCAGGTGCTGAAGTGGTGAGGCAAAACCTGGAGCTGGAAGTCTCTCCTGCTGCAATGATGAGGCAGAGCCTGGAGCGATAGTCTCTCCCTGCAGCTTTTTCACAGGAAAACTTTTGTCCGTTTAAAAAAAAATGGTGCTTTGTTTCTGCGACCTGGGCAGAGCCAGGGACCAAGCAGAGAAGCTGCAGCACCAGCTGTTGTACCAGGGGCCTGATCACTTGTTCATGAGCCCCCACTTAGACAGTCTCTCCCAGCATTTTCTTCCCAGGAAGGGTTTTGTTGATTGTGAGAAATGAACTCACCTGTCCAAAATCAAAGAATGGACATGGAGATGTGGAGTGCAGCAGAAATGAGACTTTAATGGCAGTCTTTCAAGATCAGGTGTCTGGTGGGCAGGCACACTGGGGCTGTTACAGTTAGCATATCTGTAGCCTAGAACACTAGTCCTTCTCCTGGTCTCCCATAGGCTGGGCTCCACGGGAGTCACATTTTCCTGGATGTCATCTATATGGCACACATCAATTGGGTCATGTAATTAGTTCATTTACATGTCCTATTTACTGATTGGTTTACAGGATTTCATTTTGATTGGTTCCCTCCAAAATTTGAACATAAAAACCCACCAAAGTGAAAGCCAGTGAAAAAGAGAACAAAGAAACAGGAAGTGACTCAGCAAAGGCATTTAAATGTGACTCAGGTTTCATTTTGAAAATAAATCATTCTATTTCTTACATTGATTAAAAAAAACACAAAGAAAATGGTGCTTGGCTTCTGCGTTCTGGGAATTGCTAGCATCCAAGTCCAGCAGCTGTGGCACCAGCCACTGCATCAGGAGACCCCAGACCACTAGCTCCCTGGCCGTCACTCAGTCAGCCACTCACATGCCCACCCGCTCACCTTTTTTTTAAAAAATAGAATTGTTGTAAGGTTCAGATGAGCAAATGCATATAAACATGTAGCTTACCAAAAAGATAAAAAAATAATACCAACACTTTGGGTTGCAACACCCTGTGATAGGGAGTAAGTGAAGTCCAGTAAGGTGACACAGGTAGATGGCATAGTCAGGGACTTCTGCAAAGTGGGAAATGCTTTTTCAGATAACATCCAATCTAAAAGTTATTCTCTCAGTGCCAAAAGTCAAAGTTATGAAAAAGTTTTTCAAAATTCAGTCAACAATCTAGTAGTCCCCAGAATGAATAAGACAGCAACCCTTCTGTTTCCAGCAGCAGGGGTCACTTGTGACAAAAGACCATTTAAAAGTGCATAGTAGCTGGGCTCGGTGGCTCAGCCTATAATCCCATGCCTTGGGAGGCTGAGGTGAGTGGATTGCCTGAGCCCGCTGGTTCGAGACCCGCCTGGGCAACTTGGCGAGACCTCATCTCTACAATAAATCAAAAAATTAGCCGGGCATGGTAGCATACTCCTGTAGTTCCAGCTACTTGGAAGGCTGAGGTGGAAGGATAGCCAGAGCCCAGCAGGTCGAGGCTGCGGTGGCCGGGAACAGCCACTGCACTCCAGTCTGGGTGACGGAGTGAGACTCCAACTCAAAAAAAAACAAAAAAAGTGCATAGTTCCATACAAATGTGCAACAGTGTTAGAATAAATGTAAATTTTTTCTTCACTCTGACTTTTGAGCGAATGGTGTTAATTAATCCCCAGCCCTTTCTTAAAACAAGGGTATACTTTTATTAAACAGAAATTTATTATGAACACTGAAGTATTGAAAGTATGATTTCATTTTTTTTTCAATTTTTAATGATTCCTTTCAGCTGACAAACTTGTCAACCTTGCATTTCTTATGTCAATTTGGCTTTTCTTGAAGAGGACATGTGCATCTGCTTTGGTGTGGTTCAGACAATGTGCAGGTGACCTTTCGCAAGACGGTTGTCACTCAGACCATGCTGGGACTGCTTTCTGTCTACCTCTGGGCTTAACTGTACAATTGGGCATCTTCTCAGTGGCATCGGTATCTTATCATCTACTCTGAAACAAGTCTAAGAATGTTACGTTTCTGAGATAAATACCATAAAAATGAGACTCAGCTGCATCAAACAACAAAAAGCTAGTTTATGCCAGACAGGAGTCAGGGAGTGGCTGTTTCACGGTAAAGTTACTCCAGTTGTCTTAACCACTGAATTGTTGCCAACTTGCAGAGATAAGATTAATTGCTAGAAGGCTGACTTGCAAACAGTCAATCCAGTCAGCCATATAAACATAGCCATGTAAAATGAAGGCCAGATATGCACACTCAGCTGGCAAGCAATGAAGGGTTCTGCAGCTCCATATTGTTTATCTGAAATGAGCCCCATGGTGGAGGAAAGTAGGAAACCACTTCTTAGTCAAGAGCCCTGAAAGTCAGAATTTATAAAAATTCTGAAAGGAGGCTGGGAGAGTACCTAGTCCAACCCCTTTCTGTTATATAAGGAAACAGACGTAAAGGGAGATTAATAAATTGGCCAGCATCACTAGAGTTAAGGAGAGAGCCAGGATTAAAATTCAGAATCTCAGCCTCCAGTTTGTGATCTTACCATTCCCAAGAGAAAGTTGTTCTGTATTTTTTTTTCAAAATTCTCTTTTCCAAAATTTGCAGCTGATGGAGTCTTACATTCTCCCCTACCCTAAGACTGGTGTGAATTGTTGTATGGGTACACAGAGGAAAAGAGAAACATCTCACCCTTACGATATCCATGGGACATAAAGAGTAGAAGAGGGATATGGGGAAGACTGAGCTCCCTCTTCATGGAAGGGATGCTTAATCTTTAGTTTATAGTTTAGACTCAGACTTCTTTGTACATCTCTTACCATAATTATAGATGTAGAGTTACTCCTGAAAATAGTTGCACCCATGTTTAGTACTGAGGAAAACAAGGTTCTGAAGTGCCATGAATGTAGTGCCATTTTTATTTTAACTAAATGCCACTTAAGTGCTATTTAAATACCAATGATATTTCTGAACAGTGGATTTCATGATCCCCAGTAGGCATAATTGGGAAGCGGGTGGTTCTGCTGTTTTGCCTGGGCTAATAAGACATGAGAAATATCCTTGTCTATTAATGATAAACTCTAGTCCATGACCTCATCACATATTTGGAAAAAAAAAAGATTTTGACTTTGCATATTTATTCTCATAATGTTTGTAAAATCAACAAATAAAAAACAAAAACAAAATGAAACCAACAAAACAAGCAAAAAAGCTCTGAAAAAATAAATACTGCATTTTGTCATCCATGTACCTTTCTTTTTGATTATTTTGCAATATGTAAACTTCCCCAATTTTTTTTTGTGGCTTGAAACAATTATAAAACATAAAAATATTTGAAATTTCCATTTTTTTATCTTTTCTTTTTCACTACATGATTGGTAGAACAGGTGCACCTTTAACTTCTAAAAACTTATTATGACTTTTATTTCGACTTACTTATTCCTTCACAAAGTTAAGTCCTCAACTACACTTATGTCTTACAAATTTCCTAAGAATCTTAACCAAAAATTTGCAAAGAAATTAGAAAAATTGATGAATAACTATAAGAGGAAAGTGTATACTTTCGCCTGATAACTCCTGACATAAACTTAGGAGTTTTAAGAAGGAAAAAAAGGAGGACAACAGCAACAACCAGAAGAAAAAAAAAAAAAAAAAACAGAAATGACATTTATAGTGATGCCTCTATAACTGCATTTATGGTAAGTGTCAGAATGCTATCTGTGTTAATGTCTTACTAAATAAGCTCATCCGATCTCCATCTTCAGAGTATCTCATAGATATTGTGGGCACACAGATAAATCTCATTTTATGTTATGTTTGGTCACAAAAAAAAATAGATTGTGTTGTTCTAAGGGGCATGAGGCTATATATTCCTTGTAATCATCCATAAAAAATTACTTTAAGTTGAGCCACTATAAGCTTGTTGGGCACACACAAAATCTGGATGGCATATTTTGGTTCATTTCATGCTGACTGGAAAAAATAAAAATGTATACCTCTGAGTGATTTGCCATCAGCCTTTTAGAAATGGGACAAATTTGTGAATTTTTTTTCCAGAGAAGCATATTGCAAAAGAGAATTATTGATTTTATTTCATTCAGGCAAAATTGGTTATTTATTTTTACTTATGACCATTATAAAACAGGGCTGAGCTGCCTTGTTATGATCAAATAAGAATGATCTATAATGTTTTCCTGGGTATTGAATAGAATCCAAACCATATTGAGGTCAGCAGTGTTAGACAATTTCCCGACATTGAGAGGTGGTGAGAGGATGAGCATGGCTTGTGGACAGAATGTCTGAGTCAGAGCAATAACCTTCGGTCGTGCCTGCACTTCTATTAGGATCACTAAAGAATCAGATGCCTCATTTCAGACATGATAATAATGTAGACGTAGAAGGTCATAATAAACTTGTAATTATTTTTTCAGTCAATTGGTCTATTTGATGATTCCTGGAATGAAACACTCTAATGGCTCCACATTTAGCATACACATGCATACAGGCACAACTCAAGAAAGCAGTATGTTAGTGCCAAATGCTTTTGACTCTTGATGTCCCAAAAGACAGCATATCTAAAATGATGTGAAATTGGGTTTCATATATATTCATCAAACATTTATAGAATATTTGTTATTATAACTAAATACCCTAATATTCGTGATGAGGACACTGAAGCCATCATCATGTCTATTATTTTCCCCAAGTCCCAAAATGGAACTCAAGCAACACTGGTTTGTTCATGGTTCTATTGTAGATATTGTAGAAAATGACTTAAGGCAGTCTTTATTCACGCGCTTTTTCAATCTTGTTTGGTTTTATTTCATCTTCTCTGTTTTCAGGACTCAGTCTCAGAAAAAAGTACACTAATCATCCTCTCATCCATCTTTCTATTACTTTCTACTATAGCGTCCTCCCAGTATTTAGGAAAAGTTCAAATTTGTTTTGCTTATCTATTCAACTGTAGATTTGTTTCAGTTTTCCTGCCATTATGAAATGTCACTGAGGCAGGGTCCTCATCTGTGTCGTTCACCACTCTACCCTCTCTTTAGAACACGGACAGTGCCTGGGGCTATATAGTGGCTAATTCATATTTAATAATTGAATGAAAAAGAAAGGAGCAATGAAAGAGAAAAAATTAATAGTGTTTAAAGTTCAGAGCGGAAGGGGTCAGAGATGTTAACTGGCTTATTAATAAGTAGAATATCTGTACACCCTGTAGAGACATGAAAAAATGTGTTGGGTGAGGATATGGATAGTCAATGAAAGAGAACCTGAATATGTTTGGAAAAAATCAGAAAGGCTTGCTAAAAGGAATTTGTGGTAGACTGAATAAACAGCTCCCAAAGATGTCCACATCCTCATCTTTAGAACCCATAAATATGTTGCTTTTCTTGGCAATGGAAACTTTGCAGATATGATCAAGTTAAGACTTGTGAAATAGGAATAGTATCTGAGGTTATTCAGATGGGCCTTACGTAATCACAAGGCTGCGTATAAAAGGGAGGCAGAAGAGAGTGAAAGAAAGAGATGTGAGTAACAGAAGCAGATATCAAAAAGAAAGAGGGAAAGAGATTTGAAGATGCTACACTGCTGATTTGAAGATGGAGGAAGGGGCCATGAGTGAAGGAATTCAGATAGCCTATAGAAGCTGGACTAGGTAAGGAAACACATTCGTCTTTGGAGCTTCCAGAAGTAACATGACCACATGACCCTGCCAATTCATTTTGAACTTCTAATCTCCAGAATTGTGAGATCATAAGTGCGCTGCTTTAAGCCACGATGTTTGTGGTCATTTCAGCAACAGAAAATTAATGCAGGATCCTATCAAATATGTGCCTTTAAAGGATAGTTCATTTTCTCTCAGTGAATTAATTTTGTAATAAAGTAATACATTCCCACTGCAGAAAACTTGAAAAATACAAACATAAATATAAGAAAATAAGATCACTTTTTAATCCCTTTACTCAGGATAAGAAGTACAACATTATGTGTTTTATTTTCACAAATGGACTTTCGGTCAATGAAGACAGGGAGGGAGAATATCAGAGCTGACGCCCTAAAAGCACTTTGCCATATTAAAATAAAGTTAATTTTAAAATTACAAGTCATATTTAATTTAGTCCTATATCCTTGGCCCTTAATATAATAGGAGTTAGTGTGATAAAACATTAGGGAAAGTGCATATCTACTGCCTTCCTGCTTACCTGGATAAATTTCTCTTAAGAAGGCTTGGGCATGGCAGAGATAGCACGGTCCCTTTATTTACACCTTCACATCTAGTCTCGGAGCATGGTGAGTTTCAGAGTGATGCCTGCAGGAGTGGTGCCCGGCACTGTCTTAACAGGCCATGTAACTCACAAGTCTTTTTCTCTTCTTTGGTTCTCAATTTATCCATAAAATGTGTGCCACCTTATCCTTAAGGCCCCTTACTCCTCTAACTTTCTATGCCCCAATGTAAAATTCTCTAAGAACTTGCGTTATTTTAACTTCTGTTAATCTCATTTTGTTTGCAAGGAACTCTAAGAAATACTCATCTGTTTCTCCAAATTAAGTGGTAGGTGGATTTTATTTCTGTGGAGTTAAAGAAAGAAATCACAGCTTTCTGGGAGACATTGAAGAGACTGTGAAGAGAATAAAGTTTTACCATAGATATTTATCAGGATCGATTTATCATCTGATTATGAACTTGACACATTTTCAAGTAATAATTTAATTCTCATGATTTTGTGACATTAAAAGACAAAATTTTGGAATATAATCCTCTAATGGAATGCGGCATTAAAGCCATTTGTGCTGACCATCACCAGTGTGATCAAAAAAGGATTATAACTTTTGCAACAATACTTTGATAAGTGTTTTTGTTTGTTTGTTTGTTCATTTGTCAGGAGACTGTCAAGAGAATGTCAGGAGAGTGTCAGGAGCAATGTTTAATTTAGTAGTATGTTTTCTTGAGATTACATTTCTGGGTGTGGCAAAAGGAGTATTAGATCACAAATAACACAGTAGTTCCCACTTATGCACAGTGAATACATTTCAAGATCCTCAGTGGCAGCCTAAAATCATGGTATACATTAGGCACAGTAAGAGATTAACAACAATAATGAATAGCAGCACAGAAAAATTATAACAATATGCAATATAATAATAAAAATGATCTCTTTCCCTCTCTCTCAAAATATCTTACTTTACTCTACTTTATCCTTCTACTTATGTTGATGTTGGATGATAAAATGCCTATATGAAGTGAGGTGATGGTCCCCAACTTATGACCATTTGACATGGATTTTTTACTTTACCATGATACATTCAGTAGAAAGTGACACAATACTTGCAGTGTTTGGCAGCGGCAGTGAGCCACAGCTCCCAGCCAACTGCATCATCATCATGAAGGTAAACAACTGATACTCTACATTGTAGCATGCTCCCAGATAATTTTGCTGAACTGTAGGCTAATGCAAGTTTATAGGGTAGGCTAGACTAAGCTATGATGCTCAGCAGGTTAGGTGTATTAAACGCATTTTTAACTTAAGATATTTTCAACCTATGATAGGTTTATTAAGAAGTAACCCAGACCTGGTGTGGTGGCTCATGCTGGTAATCCCATCACTTTGGGAAGCTGAGGTGGAGGAATTCCTTGAAGCCAGGAGTTTGATGCCAACTTGCACAACACAGCAAGGCCTTGACTCTACAAAAAAAAAAAAAAATTCACTGGGCATGGTGGTGCACTCCTGCAGTCCCAGCCTGAGCCCAGGAGGTCGAGGCTGTTGTAAGCTATGATTGTGCCACTATACTCCAGCCTGAGACAGAGTGAGACCCCCAACTTAAAACAAAAAAGAGAGTAACCACATTGTAAGTTGAGAAATATCTATATATAGTATAGATCTGATGATCGTCAGGTGGTCTTGGCTCATCAAGCCACTGCAATGTAGATGGTTGGATGCCAGAAGACAGTGTCAATGGCTGGGAATCCTGAAAAGGTGTAGGTTTTCTGCCAAAACCTCTTGCAAGCATATTGTAATTGGAAGCTGCAGTATTAATAAACAAACAAACAAACACATTTATCAAAGTATTGTTGCAAAGGTTATAATCCTTTTATGATCACACTGCTGATGGTCCACTCATATGACTTTAATACTGCATTCCATTAGAGGATTATATTCCATACTTTTATCTTTTAATGTCAATGTAATTTGAAACACTTTGGCAAATTTTGGTAATGTTCACATTGCTGGTTCTGCTTTAGATTTTTCTTCTCTATCTTCCCCTTCCTCTGTAGATGACTCAACAGGTTCTTCTAATTCCTCATTTGTTAACACTTCTTGATGGTCTTCAGTATGTTCTTCCATTTCTTCATGGAGCATTTTGGCAAATTCTTCTTACACAACTTGTTTTGCTGTGTGAATGGTTTCCCTAACTTCTTCATTGAATCCTGGGAATCCTTTAAAATAATACACAGCTTTACTCTGTATGTTCTTTTAGCAGGCACTTACAATTTCTGGTTTTAATGTATCTATTGTAGCTTTGATGAATGTTACCTGCATCATCAATAGTAAATAATTTCTAGCACAGCATCTGTCCAGATCAGGGTCTGCATCAATTGCTGGACAAAAAGCAATCAAATACCTTGATTGTATAGGTGGACTTGATCAACCGAATGATGCTGTCATCAAGGGGCTGAAGCAATGAGGTAGTATTTGGAGGTAAAAACACAACCTCAAAATTTTTGTTTTCATAGCAAACAGATTTAGGATGGCCAGGTGCACTGTCTATTATTAACTTTATATTTCAACTGTCCTCCTTTCAAGTATTTTTTTTCACTTGTGAGATAAAGCAATGGTGGAACATAAGCTGAATGGCTATCACTCAACTTATCTGATTATGTTGCCAGAACATAGGCACATAATTTTTGTTTTTGTCCTTGAGAGTGTGTGTTCTTCACTCTATATATTACACTTCGCTTTATCATATTCCCTACAGTTTTCGGTTTTGCCACATAGTAGCAGACTTAACCTATCTTGCCATGCTTTATGTCTGGTGCTTCTTTTGTACTTTTATAAGTGCAGAATCTATTAGACATCTTCCTATAAGAGCCTGGTTTCATCACAATTGAAGACAAGTTTTGTATGATAGTCTATCTTCTTAATCAACTTCTTTAACTCTGTCATAAATGTGCCAGTACCTTCCTCATTGGCAGATGAAATTTTTCCAGTAATTTTTATATCTTTTAGTGCAAGACTATAGCTGTATCTATGTAAACATTTCTTGTTTGTGGTAAATGGCTTGATGTCACTCATTTCAAGTCATCCTTCGCTGAAGAATTTGCATAGGGCCAATGTTTTTCAGTGCAATATATTGCCATTCATCAAAACATGCCTTCCATCCACCAACTTAATGCCTTTTCCATCTTTACTAAGTACTTGTCATACACTGTTGCTGTAACTTTTTCAGTCTTTGGTTCAACAGCAAAATTAGCAGAAACCTATTTCATGTTCCTCAACAATTTTATGGATGGAAGATTTGTTTTTACTGTAGATCTTAGCAACTTCAGTATATGATTCTTTTTTACCTTATTAATAACCTTCACCTTTCCAAATAAACCACTTTATGGTTTATCTTTGTCATATCAGAATTGCCAACATCACCACTCTTATGCTTTGTGGTCAGTATTATGTAAAGTAAGGTTGACTTGAACACAAGCATTGTGACAATCAATCTGATAACCTAGACAGCTACTAAGTGACTGATGGGCAGGTAGAGTATTCAGTGGGGATATGCTGAAAAAAGGGTTGCTTCATGTTCTGGGTCGGACAGAGCAGGGCAGAGTGAGATATTATCATGCTACTCAGAATGACACACAATTTAAGACATGAATTATTTATTTCTGAAATTTTTTGTTTAACATTTCTGGACTGTGGTTGACCACAGGTAACTGAAGCCACAAAAAAGTAAAATGATGGATAAGAGAGTACAACTGTACCTGCATTTACCTGGCTTCTCTAAAATGGGAGCTCTCAATGTGGATGACCCTAGGCTTTTAATTACTATCCAAAGTCTACAAGAATAGACAGAAATTTGAGAAACTAAACACATGTAATCTGTGTCTACATATACATACTGCTTTTGGAGGAACTAGTGGGAAAATTAAGCTTAGAGTGGAGTTATAAATATTTAATTTCTTAGTAATCGTGCTGAATATGGCCCTGCCTTCTCCAAATACTGTGTGTTCAAACCATGACCTTAAAATTAGTGCTGACAGCAAAATCCCTTTACCCTTTACAGATTTCCCTCTTGAGTCTTTCTTGAGGAAAGAATTGCTCCCCTTGTGTTGCAAAGCATAGAAGAGTGTTTTTAAGAGCCGTTCAGTTAATTATTAGCAGTAATAATTGAAACATTGAGTTGAATAATTTAAAGATCTGGATAAATTATCACAGTCAAAATCAAGATCTGAATGGCAACTATTCACATTGAAGCAACCCTGAGCTTCAAAATCTCTGGCTTGACCGGATAGATCAGAGGAATTGAGAAGATGAAGAAATAATGAAGATTTTTAGAAATCTGAGAGTTATTCTTTGAAACACAGAGCTTTATTTCATTGGTAGAAAGAAATGATAAGGACATTGCTGTGTGTCGGAAGAAGAAAATTCTCTTGAAATACAATAAGGACTAAATTAGAGTATTCGTTTTATTATAGTGAAGGGTTTAACAGCCCAAGCTTAGGATCAGTATATTCAGAATTGATGGATGATGACCCTATTATCTGTGTAAGATCAGAAAAACAGCTTGTCTTCACTTTCCTTGTCTATATAATGAGGATGAGAGTAGCACATGATGGTCCATTCCCAGAAAGTTTTTGGGAGGATGAAATGAGATAATGCATGTGGTTCCTGGAAAATACTAAGGGCTCAATAATTGTTAGCTCTTCCTAACAGTAGTAGTATTTGTAAAATATGTCCTGAGCAATTCTTACAGACAAGCAGTGAGCTAGAATTTGAGAACAAAGGAACATTGCGCAGCTCACAGGTTAATGAAGCCAAAGTCACATAATAAATAAGAGAATTAAAATATAACAAGAAACAAACACACACATGGGTAAGGCACTATGAAGGTATAGAAAAATAATTAAATAATGGCGTATGATACATTCAGAAAACACGGGAGGTGATATTTGAGCTCTAAGTCATGTGATAAGCTGGAGCTTTCTAGGAGGAAAATTATTGTGAGAAGGGTTGGCTGGCTTTAAATACTAACAGTGGCCGGGCTCAGTGGCTCAACCTGTAATCCCAGCACTTTGGGAGGCCGAGGTGAGAGAATTGCCTGAGCCCGTGGGTTCGAGACCCACCCGGGCAACTTGGCAAGACCCTGCGTCTCTACAATAAATAAAAAATTAGCCGGACATGGTAGCGCGTGCCTGTAGTTCCAGCTACTTGGAAGGCTGAGGCGGAAGGATCGCCGGAGCCCAGCAGGTAGAGGCTGCGGTGGTCAGGAGCATGCCACTGCCCTCCAGCCTGAGTGACAGAGTGAGACTTCAACTCCAAAAAAAAAAAAAAAAAAATACGACCAGAAGTTGAATTTGAATGTGCTTCAATATAATTTTGTGATCAATTAAGGTGTGTGCTTTTATTCATCTAGTTGTTGGTGTTCAGGGAAATCAGAGAGGAACACGAGGCATAAATTCAAAAAAGAGAAAAGACCCAGATTTTGAAAGACATGTTCCAGTCTAAGGATTCTTGATTTAATCCTTTAGGCAACAGGCGGCTATCAAATGGAGGAGTGCCATGATCACATACTTTTCCTCATTTTAGAAAGATCATTAGGATAACATTTTCGAGGGTGAATTTTAGGTCAGATAGACTATATTTAAAGGGGAAAGCATAAGAAACTCTTTATTTCAAGAACAGTGAGAAATGAAGAGTTTTACATTAGACAGTAAAAATGTGATGGGAAGAAAAATGTAAATCTGCAAACATTGTCTTTATCTGAAGGGAGTACCTAGATGTTCCATCTACATTTAAATAAATAAAAAAGCAAATGTGGTGAAATGTAAACACTTGATGAATCTCTGAAAGGAAAATACAAGAGGTCTTTATACTATTCTTACAAATTTTCTCTAGGTTTGAAATTATATCAAAATGAAAATTTTACCAAAAAATTGTTTTCTTCATAACTGTATCAACAGAAACACTACCAAAAATTTACTCATGAGTAATTTCACATCTCAGATTCTTTTTTTAGAATGAAGCAGATTAACCAGGTTGAAATATTTTTCTTTAATTGAATGTAGTAGTCATTTTGGTAATGTTGTCAATATAAGATTTTAACTTCAACGTTAAGTTCTCCGATATGAATTAATAAAAATATGCTGAGTTCTGTGATACTGTGAAACTTTCTAGCCATCCACAGTTATGAATTAAGTGAATGAATGTGTTTTCATTCCTGTCAATAGATAACAAAGAGATTTTCTCATAAAAATGTAGGAAGGAATGGAGGAATCTAGCTACCCAAACTAAGGAAGTGCAGTTATGGGAATCCAACTTCAAAGCTGTAAATTTGACATGTTAGATGAATGTTCATATTAACAGAACTCATTTCATTTACAACCTGTGACTTGGGGCTCTTACTTGGTAAGTGCCATGGAACATGACATAGCCCATTTCTCTGGTAACACTTTTCCATTTCCTTTAGCTTGAGAAAATCTATTGGAGCCCAAGGGCTTAGAGGAACACCGTACTCCTATCTGTTTTCTTTGGGAGAATCTGTACAGAGACAAGTTACTTAAGTTCCCTGAGTGTGGTCATAATGTACCAGCCAGAAGGGTTTTTTATGGGTCTTCCAATACAAGATAAAGTATATTTTGTTATTAGAATATCAGTTCCAGTAGAGATACCTCTTAAAATTGGTCATTTAACCGCATCCTCTGCCATTTGGCTTTTAACCACAAATATACATTTGAAAAAGATCCACAGAACATTTTTAATGAATTTAAACATCTGAAAAAGCATTTTAATTTAAACTTACCAAGAGCTTTCAAAGAGTATTTTAATAATAAAAATTCTGTTTTATAGGGCGAACTTTGTATAATATACTTTGGATCTTACTTTGATCCTGTGATAGGCTGTTTGATATAATTATTTTGTGTACAGTTGCTAGTAACATTGGCAGGCTACACAGATTAGTGGTGTTCTTTTAAGTTGCATGACCTTGTGTGTGACACAACCATGCTAATACCCAGCTTACCTTGAATGAAGATAGTAACAGAATACATCTCATCAGCGTATTGTGAGTATTAAATGAGATAATGCATGTGAAATATTTGTCATTGTGCCTACTCGATTCTAAGTGATCGGTATATGTAAGCTATTATTATCTCAAGGTGAAAGCTTTAAAAATTTTATCCTTTCTGACTGATGTATCTGTTAGGTATGTAGCATAGTAAATCAAAATAGTCACATTCATCAATTGTTGGAATTTACCCATTATTTTTTATTATCTGGCCAATTTAATTAAACTTACAATGTAAGTAATTTTTATACTAATCAATTGATCATATAGTCAGTCAATATTTTTTCTTTGAAAACCTCCTGTCCCCTGTCTTAGCCATTGTGGATGATACAATACTTGGGTTTTTCTCTGGGTTATTCTTTTGACTAGAAATTGAAAGCATGACTTTTTTAGGTGTTTTGTGATGAACTTGCTAGCCCTCTCAATTATTTCAGTTCTCTTCAATTCAATAAATAGACCGTGCTCTATTTTTATATGTGGGGGATATACAGGTTATAAGGCTCAGACTGTATGCTTAAGGGTCAATGTGGTGGGGAAAACAAATGATCATAGTATGGTGTTACATGTGGAACAATAAAAGTATATAAATGGTAAGATGTTTACAGATGGTAATAGGGAAAAAAAAGACCAATTATATCTAGCAAGTTTGAGAGGACTAGATTGGGAATGGAGAGCTTGAACTGGGATCTGAAGGATGAGTAGCTACTTAGTTTAAAATTTCAGGCAAAGGAAGGAACCTATGTAAATATGTGGAGGAATTAGATAGCTGGCCAGAGCAAGAACTATATTATATAGTTAAAGAAGAAAAGTACTAAATGGATTAAGGAGTGGAAATGAGAATAGATGATAAAGGCAGGATCACATGATGCATCTTGATTATTTCCATTCCTTCTGCATTTCTTTATGGAAAATCCTGCTTTCCTTTCTCTTCGGGGTTCTAATACATCTTATATATCTTTTTAATCTATTCTTCCCCTATCCACATGAGACGACCATAATGTTTGTATTTTATCATGGGTAATTTTTTGGAGGAGGGGTGAAGGGATGGAAATCTCCAAGCAATAAAATATCCTTTCCTATATATCTCTCTGCTGATCCCCAACGGAGTTTTCATCATGATCCTGAGAACTACAATGGCTCTGAGTCTTTCTTATCCCAGTCAACATTGCCAAACCAACTCTTTATTCTTCCTGACGGGGTCACTCAGGAGCTCCAGGTAGTAGCCGCTTTCTACTTGTCACTTTAGGGGAAACTATTCAGTTTCACATAAGCCTGTGACACAGGCCCATCCTATTACACTCCTTGTTGATTTTTAGTTTTGGGGGGTTTTTGTTGTTATTTTAGTGGTTTTGCTGTTCAAGTGTTATTGCAGAAGCTAAGGGAAGGTTCTAAAGTTATCTAGACGAGATTGACAGCAAAAAAAATTGATGTTACAAGGTGCCTGGCCAAATCACAGAGTTCATTTGTAAATTATAATTATTCCATTCACAGAAGGAGAGAAGCATCAGTGTAAACATCTGGAGCAATTCAGTTTCCCATCTTTCCCTAAATTGGACACAAAAACAAGTATGGATTTCTGGGCCTCACTCTGGACTAACTGAATCAATATCTTAAGTCGGGGACATGCAATCTGTCTTTTAAACAAGTGCCTGCTCCACAGTGATTATTTTCTTGCTAAAGTTTTAAAATCTCTGAAGTGAAGTCAAATATATGAAGATGCTGAAGGATTTTGAAAGTTTGAGAAGATTAACATGCTAGCATAATGCAAGATAGATTAGATCAAGGAGAAACTGGAAGCCATGATGTAGTTAGAAAGGTATTGTACTTCTAAAGCACGTCTAAGGGCACTAGGACAGATCCTAATCTGATGTTTGGGCAGATGTGTGGCTGTAAATCATGGTAGTGAACAGAGGAGGTTTGTGTACAAATGTTTTATTTTGATGGGCTTGAAAGACATTCTCTAGTATAACAAACCCTGCCTCATCATTAATAAATAGCGAAGAGATGAGCTGTGCTTTAACTTAAAAGGGCCAAATGTTCTCCCATGATTGTTGATAGGAAATTGGGAATTGAATATGACCATCCAATTTCTGCAAGAAAGACATTCACTGTATGAAGAAAGCTTCATCTTGCCATACTTGTGAATGTGACCAGATGGCCAGTCACACATGCCACTGAGAAGCACTGAAGTGATTTTCATCTTTTTTTTTTTTTTAAACAAACCAGGATTGGGTTATTTCAAGATGAAAACTATTGCGGAAAAAGTCCATTGAGATTAGCCAACAATAAAAACAACAAAGACAGAACAAGAAACAAATAGTAATTAGAGGTTTCATGAGTACAGGCAAAAAGATGGTTTCCAACTCTCCTCTGATTACCAGGTAAATGCAATTTAAGAATACAAGAGCTGGAAGAGCCTATGAGGCTCCATTGCTCTTCACTATACAGGTGAGAAAAAGAACAATTTGGAGACTTTCCTGTGTCTTTTGATCTATATCACCAAAGTGTTTCTATTTACTCGAAACTGAGACCTGTCATACCAACATTAACATGTGTGTGTGTTTTCTACTTTACTGATTTTTAAAAATAAGCTTTTTACCAAGACATAACATAGATTCAGAGAAATAACACAGAAATTGTAAGTATTCTAATTGATGAATTTTCACGGAATGAATTATGTAAAAATGACGTAGTAGAGAAGTAGAACATTACCAGTAACTCAAAGCTTCTCCTAACTTCTTTTCCATTCACTATGTATGGTGTATTCTCAAAGGTAGCTATTATTCTGACTTTAGTAAAAAATTAATTTTGGCCATTTTTACTCCTTAAGTAAGGAATCAGGCAGAATTTTTTTTAACGTTTTTGTGCAACATTGTATTCATGAGATTTTTTTCTTTCCTGAAATGTATACTTGTGTTTCATCATTTTATTGCCATTCAGTATTTTCATTATTTTATTCTAAATAAATTGATGCAATGTATTTATACATTTACTGTTGATGATCACTTAAGTTGTTTTCAGTTTCGATCTATCAAAAGCGAGGCTGTTTTGAAATATTTTTGTGCATATCTTTTATAAATGTATATGCTTCCTTATTGATTATAGAACTAGAAGTGTAAATTTTATATTGTAATACATGGATGAATTTAGCTTAATAAATTCTACTAGTTTCCTCGCAGATACTTGGATATATGGACATTTGATTTAAAATCAAATTAACACCGCAGATCTAGGAGAAAAATAGTCTTTTAAAATGAGCATTAAACATATATAAATATATATAAGAATATATATATATTTAAATTCAGTAATTTTTTTTTGAATTGGAGTCTCACTCCATCACCCAGGCTGGAGTGCAGTGGCATGCTCACGGCCACCCCAGCGTCACCCTGCTGGGCTCCGGCGATCCTTCTGCCTCAGAACTTCCAAGTAGACAGAACTACCATGCCCAGCTAATTTTTTATTTATTGTAGAGAAGAGTTCTCACCAAATTGCCCAGACTGGTCTAGAACTGATGGGCTCAGGCAATCCACTCGCCTTGACCCCCCAAAGTGCTGGGATTACAGGCTGAGTCACCAAGCCCAGCCAAATATATTTGTTTAAGAAGTGAAACTTACCTCCTTCTTATACCATAGACAAAAATCAGTGCTAGATGGATTGTAGTAAATATTAAAGTTTTAAAAATAAAGTTAAGCTTCAAAATTTTATATTTAAAATACTGTCATATACTGTCATGACATTGGGCAGAGAAAAAAATCTTTTTACAAATTGATGAAATGTAGCCATATTAAGTCTAAGAACTTCTCTCAAGAAAATAGAAAGAAAAGCCACAAAGTGGAAGATATTTACAATATGTATAACTAGTAAATGAAGTGAATTCAGAATATGTAAAATCTCAGATGATTAAAAAAAAAAAAAAGACAGTCTAATAAAAATTGTGCCAGAGTCTGGAATGAACATTTTAGGAAAAAAGTATACCAATGGCCCATAAAAATAAAAAATTGTACTTAAACCTAGAATTAAATGCTACAACACACACACTAGATTGATTAAAATTCACTGGAGAGAAAGAACATTGGGTTTTCTCACATATTGATGATCAGAGTGTTAATTGGCACAACTTCTGATAACACTTGTTTTACATTAGTTAGTGAAGTTATAAAGACTCTCCAGAATCTACATCCAACAACATGCATCCCATGAGACAGGTACTAGAATGCTTTCAACATATTTTTTTATAATATTCTCAACACTAAAACTGCATAATGTTTTATAAGCAATAATACTGATTAATAATTTTATTTAACAAATTATGAAATAAAATGATTAGCGTAGTGGGAATTAGCAAACTTTTTCTTAAGGGAGAGTGAGAAATGTTGATTAAAAAAGAAATATTGCTGAGGAAGACATTAGTGTTCCGCTTATTACCCTGGATGATGTTTATTGAGTTGTTTGCTTTGTGACAGTTTATTGAGTCATACATATATATGTTGTGCATTTTTTGTAATATGTTAATTTCACAATAAAAATGGTTTAAAGCAATAAACAAACTCATCCAAATTGTGATAAAGAATTCATACATTAGAAATAGGAGTGGACTATGTTGGGGTACACATGAAACCAAATAAAACAAAACTGTAATTTCATTCCTAATCAGAGTAAATGGAAAAATCTGATTTGAAGTTAAATTCACATGCTATTTTCATCATGCCTTAAAGAAGTCATTATAGTGTCTTAAAAAAATAATGAGAAGTAAGTAAAATTAGGGTTTTGGAGGTGGGAACTTTTTCTGCAGGAAATCATTCCTTGTGGTAAACAGTTTGGTTTGGGCAAGGAGTTGGGCAATTCTTTCTTTGTGAAGAAAAATTCAAAAGACTATGAATATCTGACATTAACTTTTCTAATGCAGACATATTCCAAATCATAATCCTTCTCTCCATTTCTTAGGGTGGCTGTTTAATTTAGCAAAATGAAAAAATATATGATCATTATTCGTTACATGGAAAATTCCTTCTTCTTGGAATGCTTCTCTTTTTCCTAGGAGCACTGGATCTGGTTTTAAAGGTTATTTGCATACCAGACAATGATCTTTGGGACCGGTTTATTCTATACTGGTTGACTAGGATTCCAAAAAGACTGCAGTTGAGACTGAAGTAAAAGAAACTCCAGCATCAGAAACTATTCTTGCTGTGGACTTCTGGAATCGTCAAGTGATTTCTGGCTTTTTCTCTTTTGGTTCCTGGAGACACCTTCTTACTGATTACTTAACGGTAATCAGTAAACAGTAATCCATCTTTCTCTGTGGTTGTTGACTGTTTTCATGGACAATTGAATCCTTGACTTGCTCTCCTCTCTCTGTAGTCTCATTCTTATTGTTTTATTTTTGTTTACATGGCTCCTGGTCTGTTCATTTCATGTGTATTCGGTTTCCTATATCTGGCCTCTCACTAGATCATTTAAGCTCCTGTCTGCCTTGACTTCACATGACCACTGCAGGTGAGTATCTATATGCATGTGGCAAACATGATGCTTGGAGATATTGAATTTATAATAAGCAGCAGAGAGAGGCAGAAAAGAGGTAGGGAAAGACTAGGGATAAAAATACCCAGAAAGGCATGTGAGCAAGTAGTGAAAAGATATATTAAAAGAAACCTCCTTAGAGAAGAGATAGAATGAAGAGTTCTCAAGAAGTGTTACTCAGTAAGAGTAGCTGTAGAAGATGAGAAGGGGGCATGCATACATCAGAGGAGCAAGTTTTGGGAAGGATTGTTTGTAAAAGGGTAATATCAAGAACAAACTTTTAAGGATGAATCAGTTGGTCTAGTGTAAAGCCAGTTTTAATTTCTATTAGTAGCAGAAACTGTACTTTTGTCTTGAAATTAAGAGTAGGATTTCGAAGTCTTGCCTTTCCAACTCCCTAGGTGATTTGTTAGGTTGTTAACTTGTGTTCTTTCTATTTATTGTAACAAAGGCCTAACCATCTAGGGTCTACAAGAAACTCAAATATGTTGAAAAGAAAAAAAAAAAACAGCCTTATTAAAAAGTGAGCAAAAGATATGAATAGACACTTCTCAAAATAAGACATATGAGCAGCCAACAGATACATGAAAAAATTCTCAGCCTCACTAGTCATCAAAGAAATGCAAATTAAAACCACACTGAGATACCACCTAACTCCATTCATGTTGGCCATCATAAATTACCCAAAAGACAAAAGATGCTGAAGAGGATGCAAGGAAAAGGGAATACTTTTACACTGTTGGGAGTGTAAACTAGTGCAACAGTACTAGTGGAAAGCAGTGTGGTGATTCCTAAAAGATCTAAAATTGACCTCCCATGAGATCCAGCAATCTCTCTTCTGGAAATATACCCAGAGCAACTCAAATCATTCTATAAAAAAGATACCTGTGCATGCATGTTTATTGCAGCACTATTCACAATAGCAAAACCATGGAACCAACTGTGCTGCCCATCAAAAGTAGACTAGATAAAATGTGGTGCATATGCATGATGGAATGTTACACAGCCATAAAGAAGGACAAAACTATAAACTTTGCAGCAACTTGGATGGATTTAGAGTTTGTAATACTCAGTGATCTATAACAGAAACAAAGAATTGAGTACCACATGTTCTCACTCATAAGCGAACCCTGAACAATTATCATACTACAAGGAAGGGATTGGCAGTAGTGGCAAACTGCCGTGGGGGCGAGGGCATATTTCATCAATAAGGGTACCTGATCTCAAACCAGGTGAATTGGGGACCAAAGTGAGGTCCAAACTTTACCTGTACAATGAACATTTGTATACTTAAACCTGAATTTTACCCTACATCTTTAAAATAATTTTTTTTTTTAGAAAAGAGTAGAACTTGGGACCCAGAAATGGCAGCAAGGACTCAAATACTACAGCATCATTTAATTGTATACTGTGCATTAAACTGAGCCTAGTATATACAGTAATGATGCTACAACTAATAATAGGAATGGGGGGCAATTTGATATCCATTGTCCATTGGTTAGATAATGTAAGAAGTCTTGCTGAAGATTAAATAAAAAGACAGGTTGTAGGTTGTTCATGCCTAGGCAAAGTAAAAAATCAAATTGAAATCACTGTGTTTTGATTGATATCTTTGAACTTCACTGGGAGTAGTCTTCGTTCACGTCCCCATACCATCACTTGACTCAGCATCTTTGACTTTGTCCCTTTATCTTTTCCTTCAACAAGCATAAAGCTCTGCACTTAGATGCTGAGGTTATGCACAATGGCTGCAAACATGGAACTAGCAGTCAAGTCCAGTGGTGTCACAGAAAACAAATACATAATTTGTCAATTAATTATGAAAATAAGTGCTACAAAAGAGAAGTGCAGCTTGTTGAGAAGGTGTATAACTGAAGAGCTAAGGTATCCATGAGTAGCGATATGTATGCTGAAATCAGCTTACCTTAGAGCTCTCAGCACACACAGAGTGATCTCCTTTTTCATGTCTCCCCCTAACCTTTGCTCATCCTGTTCCTCACCTGAAACCTGTCCTTGGCTCTTCATGATCCATTATCTGGTAACCTTTTTGGAATGTTTAACTATACCTAAGGCTTTGAACTATTGGAAAACTGCATGTCTAAGTCATTTTTTTATACATTCCCTGAGAACACACCATTTATATCATGCCACATTAAAGTAGAATGTTTTACTCCAAAAATTTAAAATATGAAAGCTTGTAATATACAATGGAAGATTTGAGGTAGAGATGATTGGGGTTCACTTGCAACCATCAGTGTGTGGTCTAAATAAACTTCTTCTTTAATAACTGCAGCTAACGTAACCATGCATTTCAAGCATTTTCTCATTGAAGAGTTTATTCAGCAAAAATTTTCTGTGCTCAGCACTATAATGATTATCCAACAAGACTAAAGAAACAGCATGTGCAATATATGAGGTTGAGCACAACATCTTCAAAGAGTGCCAAGAAGACTCATTTTGGCTGACACGGTGTACTGTCTCACTGCAAGGAAAAAAAGGAGGCAGTGTGGTGTTATGGTTGGGAGACTAGGCTTTTGATCCTGGAACCTGGGTTAAATTCTGGCTATTTCTCACACTACTGGCAAGAACATTCATAGGTTGCTTAACCAGTGTGTGTCTCAGTCTCTTCACTTGTAAAATAGTGATATATATTATAACCATCACAAAATTGCTTTGAGAATTTAGCTCAGAATGGAGCTATAGTGACACAGCACATTCCTGCCCCAAATGGTTGAAACCCAATTTAAATTGACTTAGGCCAACAAAATAATTTTTTGGCTTAGATAACAGAGAAGGACAAAAGTGAATGTTGGACTTCAAGTCTAATGAATACAGGGATCCACATAATTTCTCTCATCTTATTCCACTGAGTCAGTCTCATGTCTTCCTACTGCAACGGATTTCTTTTGTTTGTTGGAAGACATGAACACAGGTTCTTTTAGACCTTATTTTGCCTTTTCATGTCAATTTTTTAGGAGTAGCTTTACATATCTGTGATTTGGTGATATATGGTTCTCCAAAGAGATTTTGTTTCTCTAATCTAGGATCACAGATCCACACTGGGGTGTGTATTGGGGGAGGGGAGAATTTAGACTGAAATCTCTAGCAAAACAACTCAGTTGGAGTGGGGGAAGAACAGTAGCCTCAAGGAGGAGCAAGCAGGAATAGTCACAGGTAATAGAAAGCAGCAAGATCAAGGAGTGCCACAAAGTGCTACTAAAAGGTGACTATTAAATAGATGTCACATTCTTCTTATGGCAGCAATGAATCACAAAGTTTAGAAATCCTTGAGTTAACAAAATAGGGCTTACTGAATGACTTCTTTGGACTAGAAAGGCGAATGAGTGAAGGGAGAAATTCCCAGCTAGTTCAGCCATTCTTCCTTCTCATTTCATAATTCCAAATTTTCCCAAAAAGGAAGTATAAGAAAATACATCTGAGGTAGGAAGAATAATGGTCTTCCCAAATAGCTGTGCCCTAAATTCTCAAAACATGAGAACATATTACCACACAGAGCAGAAGAGATTTTGCAATTGTGATTAAGTAAAAGATTTTGAGAAAAGGAGATTATCTTGGATTATCTGTATGAGTTCAATATAATCACAAGGGCCTTGTAAGTGAAAGAAGGAGGCAGGGGGTTAGAGTCAGTAAAGAGGATACAATGAAAGCAGAGGTAGGATTGATGTTGTTGCTGGCCTTCGAGATGGAGGGAATTAGTCCATATTTCTATTTTTGTTTGAGGGATATGTTGGACTTATAAAAAACTGCAAGTGGTAAATATTTTGTTCTTATTAACACATTTTTT
Source organism: Tarsius wallacei (assembly GCA_963574415.1). Taxonomy (NCBI): domain Eukaryota; kingdom Metazoa; phylum Chordata; class Mammalia; order Primates; family Tarsiidae; genus Tarsius; species Tarsius wallacei. The sequence continues at coordinate 11,351 of CAUYQG010158514.1, read as the reverse complement.
TAAACCTTTGCTTTGCATTTAGGGAGGAGAGCATTTACATCATATAAGGCAATTAGCAGCTTAAAAAAAATACGTCTGCCTTTGAGTCACATTAAGTTAACCATATGTCTTGTTGCCTAATTTTCCTAGCCTTTAATATTGCATAATACTACATAAAAAGTGCTAACATAAAAAGTCAAACTTCTTTTCTAAAATGCTATAGTCAGGTTGTATCACATATAAGTTTCTATTAAACTCTACTTATTTCAGAACTCATTGTTATGGCAGTATGAAAAGAAATTTCATAAAATTCCCCACCCCCTAGTCTAATGTATGATCTTACTTTATACTGTAAAGTAAAATTATTAAGTTTCTTTGCTAATTTAATGTCAAAGACATACAAGAAAACTAATAAAAATGAATAGCATCTTCTCAACTGAAAAAAAAAAGGAAGAAGTGGCCCACAGCCAAGAAATGTACATAGACTCTAGAATCTAGAAAGGACAAAGCAATCTTTTTTTTTCTAAAGACTCCAGAAAAATGCATACTGCTGACATACTGATTTCAGCCTTATGATACCCATTTTGGATTTCTGATCTTCAGAACTGTAAAATAATTTTTTTTTATTGTTCCAAGCCACTAAATTTATGACAATTTGTTACAGCAGCCATAGAAAACTAAAGCAACCATCTATGCACTTATTTAAACTTATCTTTTTCTTCTCCCACTTTCCTCTGTCAATTTTCCCAAGCTGCTAGATCTTCCCTACATTCATTGACACATATTTCCCTAGAATGTAGGGCTTCAACTTTGAGCAATGACCATCCCTGAGTACTCACGAGATTCAACTGTTCTCTTTTGATGTTTGATTTTTTAAATTCTCATGAGCTTCTCCTCCTTTGGTTGAACATACCTAGACAGAGCCCAGGTGAAATGCAAACAACAGATTGTTTGAAATTCTCAGTTTATGCAGCTTAGCTAGGTAAATTTATTTCAGGTTTTCATGCAAGCATCTCCAGAGAGATTTTAAATTATGATAATTTAGATTTTTTTTTAATCAATTATGGTTGGCTTCTCTAGTAGCAGAGGAACTTGTGGGAAAGAGAGGATGCTCTACTACTGGCAGAAGAATGAAACACCCACCGTGGAAAGAGTTGAAAGCAGACATGGAAGACGTGGGCTCTTCCTCACCTTTATCCATCTTGAGTAGGCTTCTGTCAGAGGAATCACCAGATCTCTTTAGGCCTCTATTGCTAATTTACGCAAAACTGGTTTACTGAACAAACAAGGCTCATGAATGCAATCAGAATGTACATTTATTTTCTTTTCTCCTAATCCCAGTTACTTTGCTTGGGTGATCGGAAGCTGCTTTCTCCCCGCATACTCCAGAGAAACTTAGGCAGACCTATAACTTTTCTGATCTCTAAATTTATTCAACATTCTACAGTCAATTTTAATCACAGACTAGACCTCTCAATATTCAGAACATTCAGTTCATTAGAATACTAAGATTTATTCACAGTGAAGCCTCCTTTACCTGCTGCCCAGGTGAAGATTGCTACAGGGAGTGAGGGGTGACAGACGTGGCAGCTTCTTATTTCTTCCCTTTATCCTCCTCCTAAACTTATAATTTATGAGCCTGCAGTGTTGCCTCATAGTGAGGAGGAATAGTGCAGGGGGAAGGAGAAGTTTCACTTGGAGAACACCATCAAATGATGGTTTCATGCTCTCTGAGTCTGGCCAATGTCCCGTGCGGATGTCAGTTTCCAGATGAAATAGAGGATGCCTAGTTAAATTGGAATTTCAGAGAAGCAGCAGATTGCTTTTAGCATACGTATGTCCTGTATAATATTTGAGACATACTTATACTAAAATATATTTTGTTGTTATCTAAAATTCAAACTGACCTGATATCTTGTGCTTTTATTTGCTAAATCTGGCAACTCTTTGTTTTTAGGGACTCCTGACTATACTGGAGACACTGAGCTTGCATTTCCTTTGATGTGGGTGACTCTCTTCTGACACAAATATCTTGGAAACGTTGCCGGGCTCTATCTTGCTAGCTTTCTGCAGTACCATGTTGGATAAGCTCTGAGACTATCCCATACTACTGCTCTGTCATGCTTGACCCACATTTGAGCCAAAAGCAACCTTCATGCAACTTCTGCCCTGGTTGATGCTGGGAGTGGAGGTCACCAATTTGGCTGCCTCACCTTTGTTTTCACTATCTGGGCTGCTAAGCATCTCTGTCTCTTATCTTTAGACTCTCCAGTCTGCAGTCAGACACGAGTTCACTGCACTTCTTTATCTGCAGGTGACACTTATTATGCACTCAGAGGGGTCACATTAAAGTCGTGTTCTGCAAGTGTGAGGTAAGGGGCAGACACTTTCTACCTGTAGGGGTAGGAATTCACAGAAAAGAAGCACCTCCTTGCAGGAAACTGATCTTGAAATTCTCTCAATCTCCAGTGACTAAATCTTATTCCGAAAATTTGCACTGTGGTCTGGTAGCTTACTCTGGTACATTTTATCTGTTGCGTCGTAGTGCTTTCAACAAAATCTCTAACTTAGTCCATAAGAGAAGAGCTTGGAGTATATGACCTCTGATGTCTTTTCTTGAACTGGCTTCCTACATTATTTTGAGAGGCAGTTTCCCCTGTCTTGTTCGGAGCCATTTTTGTTCCCTTAGATGTTAGACATCTCATGATTGCTATGCAAATTTGTTCTGGTTTTGAGGTTTCCTTGCAAATGTTCTTATTAGAAGATTAGTGTTTTCACCTGAGTGACTATGACAGCTAAAAAGAAACAATTATTTTAAAAATATGCAAGAACATGTGTATCCACAGTGGACAAATCTCTATAAAAAACTGTTTAGTAAAACTATTGTACGCCTTAAAATTTTCCAAGACTCACCATTGCTTACCAAATAAGGTATAAAATCCTTAGTAGGACATCCTTACATTCCAGGATCTACTCCTTGCTTGCCCTTCTCATTTTTACCCTTACACCTCCTTAACATGCATGTTCTATTCGGCTATTACATTTTCAAACGAATTAAGCTACGTTATGACTCCAGGCCTCTGCTTACTCTCTTTCCTTTTCTGAAATACCTTTCTTGACCTTATTCAAGTGGCAAAATCTACTCAGATTAAGATAGAGATTGAAAAATCACCTGTTCTAAATAGCTTTTTCTTAAGATTCCCCCTCTAAGAGTACTGTAGCACCTTACCTTGTGGATTTTGGTTATCATTGATTCTTGCAAACACATCTGGAGTGACTTTACAAAAGAATTACTTTAATTACTACTTACACTTATTTGGTTATAAAAGTCTATCTTTTTCTACCAGACTTTACATTCTTTGAGCTAGAATCTACATTATTCTTCTCTGCAATACTGGCAGCTAGTACGATATTTTACACATGGCACATGCTCACTCTATGCTGTTCAGAGAGTAAATGAATGACATGTGGGATCCCTTTCCATGTGGTCACCTTGGGATGGAACATCATGCTTCTGCTTACACAGCCAAACTCTTTGGGGAAATCCTATTTTGAAATTCTGAGCCACTTCAGAGCTATAAAAGAGAGTAATCTTGGCCTTATATAGCTTTTAGTCATTGTAAATAATATAAAACATATTAGAATAAAATAAAATAAAAATTAAGCCTACTTAGAAGGTAAGGATTGACATCCTTTAAGAAGTCTTTAAGAAGACTAAATATAAGTATTTAAAAAATCATTTGCAAAGGGGAAAATGGTAGAGATGAATATATTTATTTATTTTTTGTCTCATATTCTTTTTAAAACAATTTTTATTATAAAGATATGGAGTACATTTCAGGGTTAAGTATATAAACATTGATCATGCAGGTACCCCTGCTAATGAGGTATGCACCTCCCTCCCCTAGCAGTTTCCCTCAACTGCCAATCCCAACTCCCCGCCCCCCGACAGTTTCTCACTACTGCCAATTGCTTTCTTTTTTTTTTTTTGAGTTGGAGTCTCACTCTGTCACCCAGACTGGAGTGCAGTGGCCGCAGTCTCGTTGTTCAAGGTCAGCTTATGAGTGAGAACATATGGAACTCAGTTCTATGCTTCTGTGATAAATCACTGAGTATGATCAACTCCAAATCCATCCAAGTTGCTGCAAAATCCACATGTTTGTCCTTCTTTATGGCTGCATAATATTCCATTGTGTATATGTACCACATTTTTTAAATCCAGTCCAGCTTTGATGGGCAACTCAGTGGTTCTATGTTTTTGCTATTGTGAATGGAGCTGCAACAAACATACGTGTGCAGGTATCTTTTTTGTAGATTGATTTGAGTTCCTCTGGGTATAGTCCCAATAGGGGAATTGCTGGATCATATGGAAGGTCAACTTCCAGTTCTTTAAGAAATCACCACACTGTCTTCCAAAGAGGTAGTACTAGTCTGCATTCCCATGAGCAATGTAAAAGTATTCCTTTTTCTCCACATGCTTGCCAGCACTTATTGTTTTTTTATTTTTTTTATTAATGATGGCCATTCTTACTAGGGTTAGGTGGTATCTCAATGTGGTTTTGATTTGCATTCTCTGATGATGAGTGAGGCTGAGCACTTTTTTATGTGTCTGTTGGCTGCCCATATATCTTCTTTTGAGAATTGTCTATTCATGTCTTTTGCCCATTTTTTAAAGGAGTTGTTTGTTTTTTTTTCCTTTCAGCGCGTTTGAGTCCCTTGTAGATCCTATATGTTAGGCCTTTGTCGGATATACAGTTGGCAAATATTTTTTCCCATTCTGTGGGTTGTCTCCCTGCTCTCTTGATGGTTTCTTTTGCTTTGCAGAAACTCATTAATTTGATGAGGCCCCACTTGTCTATCTTATTTCTTAAGATATTGCCCTTTAGGTTTCTGAATAGGAATTGGTTCCCAGTTCCAATTTCCATAAGGGTATCTACTGTGCTTTCTAAGGTTCTTATAGTTTGAGGTTTTACATTTAGGTCTTTGATCCATTTAGAGTTAATTTTTGTGTATGGTGATAGATTGAGGTCCTGTTTCAATCTTCTGCATGTGGTCAGCCAGTTTTCCCAGTACCGTTTACTGAATAGATTCTCCTCTCCCCAGTGGTTGTTGTTGGAGGCTTTGTCAAAGATGAGTTGGTTGAGGAATTGAGGCTCTGCTTCCAGAATCTCTATCCTGTTGCCTTGGTCTTATGTAGCTTTTAGTTATTGTAAATAAAATAAAACATACTAAAATAAAAATTAAACCTACTTAGAAGGTAAGGATTGATATCCTTTAAGAAGTCTTTAAGAACACTAAATACAAGTGTTTAAAAAATCATTTGCAAAGGGGAAAATGGTAGAGATAAATATATTTCCTTAAAGATGCACTCCATGTTATCTATTGGACTACTGAGAACAATTTTACAACAAAAAAGGCAATCTTTATTTCTGCAATAATAGAGTCCTGATTTGACATTTTTCTATATATTTTAAGCAATATTTGTAGAGTATCTTAAAAGACTCAGTCCATTTCCCATTAGATATTATAAGATCTAAGGCTATCTTAACATATTACCACTCATTTATTGATAAAATAATAAAATCACTTATTTATAATTTTTATAGAATTTAAAAGAGTGTATTCTTATTTGATTATCTCAATGTATGCAAGAGACTGAAATATACAAATGTAACAATGGCCAGATCACATATAAAACTAGAACTCTGACCTATAGCCCACAGGAATCTGCACAGAAAACCAACTCTTTATCTACAATAAACAACCCAGGAAACCAGCCTGCTATAAATCAGACTTTCAGGAAGCCACAGTGCTATCTCCAGCACCAATCTAGAAAGCTAAACAGTAAGTTCTATAGCAACTGACCCCAAATGACCAGTCTTGATTAATGACTGACAACTTCTTCAATTTTTATCCCTGCTTCTAACTTAGGACCAATCAGAGAGAGCCATATGTGTACCACTGACCAATCACATAGGATGCTCCACTTGTAGTTAGCCTGCCTACAGTTTCCCCATGCCAATATCACCTATCAGGGCACACCTGAAAACTTTCCCTTTTCCATTCTAAAGTTCTCCCACTCCCTGGCCTGCCTCCAAGTCTCTACCAAAACACAAAAGACTGCTTTTCTTGCTATAGTAAGTTCTGAATAAATAGATTTTGCCTTTCTGATTTAATTGCTTTTCATTTATTTCTGTATATGTGATGTTCATACATTTTTTCCTCCCTCAGAAGATGATAATTATTGGATACTTTCAAATTACTCTACATTTTTTTTTTAATGAAAAAAAGTGTGGAATTGTGGCCCCAATTAACAGAACAGTTCCTTTATTTTTAGGACTATGTCAGACTATATTAAGAATCTGGTTAGATTCTGATTTAACATAATAGGTCTTCCCAATTTCTTCTCTTGTATTCTCACTGTTTCTGATTACCTGCTCACCATTTGTTGTTTTAATTACACTCTCATCTTTTCCAAAGATCAAAAACTGTTTAGGGAGTAGAAAAAAAAATCAAAGCAGTTAATTGCCTGTTCAAAAAAAAATCCCCAAATGTGTCACATTTTAAAATTTTATTTTATTTTAAAGATGTGGGATACAACTCAGGGTTAGGTATACCAATAGCCATTGTGTAGGTAAAGCTTGGGCCTTACTTTGGTACCCACTTCACCTGGTTTGAGATCAGGTACCTTTATTGATGAGGTGTGGCCCCCACTTCATCCCCTGGCAGTTTCCTACTACTGCCAATCCCTTTCTTATAGTATTATGATGATTGTTCAGGGTCTGCTTATGAGTGAAAACATATGCTACTCATTTCTTTGTTTCTGTGATGGATCACTCAGTATTACAGATTATAAGTCCATCCAAATTACTGCAAAGCTCATAATTTTGTCCTTCTTTATGGCTGAGTAATATTCCATAGTGTTTACCGACCACATTTTTTGTCCAGTCTTCTTTTGATGGGAAGCACGGTTGGTACCATGTTTTTGCTATTGTGAATAATGCAGCAATAATCATACCAATGCAGGTATCTTTTTCATACAGTGATTTGAGTTCTTCCGGGTATATTTCCAGAAAGGAGATTGCAGAGTCATGTGGAAGGTCGATTTTTAGAACTTTTAGGAATCATGATATTATTTTCCACAGATGTTGTACTAGTTTACACTCCAACCAACAATGTAGAAGTGCTCCCTTTTCCCTACATCCTCTCCAGCATCTGTTGTCTTTTGAGTAATTGATGATGACCATCCTGACTAGAATTAGGTGGTATCAGCATGGTTTTAATTTGCATTTATTTGGTGATTAGTGAGGCTGAACATTTTTTCATGTATCTGTTGGATGCTTGTATATGTTCTTTTGAGAAGTGTCTATTCATATATTTTGCCCACTTTGTAATGGGATTGTTTTTTTCTTTTTGGCACATTTTTATGAATCAGTAGTTCCCAATTCTCTCTTTGCAGGCTATATTTGAAATGTTGCCTGATAGATGAGGAAACTGCAATGAAGAGAGCTTCAATATGCAAGGCACTGGGGCTGATAGATGGGAAATTGCAAGGTAAACTGCTGCGATTTGCAATCTACAAGCAGCAGCAGAATGGAATGCCATTCCGGCTTAATTGTTCCCTTGTCAGATGGTGTCCTTGGGATGCTACTGTAACTGTTTTTGAAATCACCCTAGTCTAAGGAGTTGTGATCAGAAGATCTCCTCACAGTCTGCTGAGATGTATATCATGCTTGATCAAATGAAAAGCTCTAAATGCTAGTTAGATTGGGGACTTCAGGCTGTTTGTACTTAATTACCAATGCTGTGTGAACTTTTATTTTTCTTTCTGAGCATAGACTTTAGAGAAGATGAATCTTTTTTGAACTAAACTTGCGTGGGACTTTCTATGACTTTCTATAGTGTTTGAATTATACTTGATAGGTTTGGCCCTTGAGAATCTGATGTGAGCTATAGTCAATAGATTTCATTAAAAAAGAGAAGGAAGGAAGAAAGAAAGCAAGGAAGAAAGGAGGGAGATAAGCAGGGATGGAGGGAGAGAGAGAGAGAGAAAGAGAGAGAGAAAAATCAACATTTCATTTCAAACCAACAAGAACTTTCTATTTCTGACCTTGTATCTCCTGCTGTGTTAGATCATAAAGGAACTGAAAAAAGTTTATACTTTGGAGAGGAGAGACATGCACAAATGCAAGAAAAATAGAGAACTCTGTATTTCTTCTCTGTGCACTTTCTTCTTCCATTTCAACTCTTCAGAACACCTGCACATGTCCTCCTGAAGTAAGCAACTTTCTTCATTCCATTGTTCTGGTAACTGAGTCATTCAGTGCTCTGGCCAAAGTGCTCCCTTTTGGGAAAGGCACTCAACTGCAAACATTTCATCCCACTCCCCCAAATTAAAACTTAACTATTTCCATTTCCTTGGGGCACCCCCTTAAGAAACTCCCTTATTGGTTTCAAATCGGTTTATACTGAGGGTGTTTAGGCATCATCCAAGTTTTACTCATTAGACATTAATGTATATTTTCATAGTGGAATCTTGAGGAAGGCTGGGGTCCCTCATGATGGAAATTTAAATCCCCACTGAAGGCCAGAAAGGGAGATGAAAGAGGTTGTTTTCTTCCCCTCAAGTGATTTGTGATGGGCTTTCTACTTTACCTGTGCAAAGTCCTTCCTTGGTATGACCAAGATTATGACCACATACAGAAGCAAATACTATTCCAGAGAGGATAAAGAATTTGTTCCCTAAAATTTATCTGCTAAGAAGCCCATGGAAGAGCCAGAATTATGATTTGATATGCTCTTATTCTCTCTGAGAAGTGCTTTTTTTCCCATCTTTAGGTACTTCTTCCTAAGATGGCAAGTTCCTCCAGAAAAGGACTCACTAAGCACCCTCATCTGGAGCTAAGATCTTATTTGTGCCCCGTTTCACACACACTAGGAGGGAATATTTGTTTAGACATCCCTGACAGGGTTCAGAAAGTGATCCTGAAGTATTGGTTGAACAATTAGGATTCAACATCAGTGTTTCTTTTTATTGGTTCATCCCTTCCTGTGTCTGCAGTGTGTACTGTGTTCTCTGGAAGACCCAGGGGAGCTTTCAGATACCTCCTGCTCTGCTCTGTTCCCTTCCTTGTCCTTCCCACCCAGCACCAGATCTGTGATCTGTGGGATGCAAACCTTCATTTCAAGAAGGGTTTCTGCCATCTGCCTTTCTATTACAAGGGACTTTGAGTCACAAAAGGCTGAGATCAAGTTATATTTCTGCAGACTCATTGTATGACCTTGACTAGTAGATTTTTTAAAGGTACTCAGCACTATTTTGTCATTTTCTAAAATCTTCAAAATGGAGCTAATAACACCTACTTTAAGTGTCTTTGCAAAGAGTTAGAGCAGTGAAAAATGTATAGCCTGGCTTATGTGCTTTTGGTGCTCAATGAAATTGTGGTCTTCCTGTTTTTACTTTTCACCTTGCTGACTTTTGATTCTAAAGTCAGATAAAAATAACAAAGCATCTAAAGCATTTTTTTAAAAGATTAAACTAAAAGCTTGCAAGGCTAAAAAGCATCACCAAATTATACAACCAGGTCAAAGAACTACTCTATTTTTCTGAGTCATTATTGAATGACAGGATACTTCGATATGCTATGATTGGATTTATAGATGCTATCCCAAATGTATCTGCTTTTGCAAAAGTGACAAATGATGTGTGGAACGTTGAGGAGTAAAGAGTGAACTATTTGCTGTGATGTCTTTCCTTTACTGACTGTGAGTTAGTTTAAATCAGGAGTGGTTGGGCTCCTGACTTATTGGCTTCTAAGCTATGACAGTGGTAAAGTTTGTTGTTGGTGTTCTGGTCTCCCCTTTCTTATTTCATTTTTCCTATTACTGTACCTCTCTTTTTTTCCTGTATCCAGTGGTATCATTTCTCTTCTCTTCCTCCTTGAAAACTCATTAGAACCTGATAACAGTTATCCAAATACCAGCCATTAAAAAAATCACTGGTTTTCTTCTTTCAGAGACATTTGTATCTTCAACTTTAAAGGAAAAGATGCACCAATAATAAGAAACACTGAAGTTGAATCTTAATTCTACAACCAAGACTTCAGGCCCTCATTGTGGACCCTGCTAGGGATGGATGAACAAGTGTTCCCTCGAGGGCATTGGGAACAGGGAACAAACATGATCTTAGCTCAGCAAGAAATTAGACTGGTCCTTGATTAAAGGGACTTGAGCCATTTTTATGTGGAACAAAGCAATGTTTAGAGTAAAAGAAAAGCCTTTTCCCAAATCCCTGAAATAAATCATCAGGAATGTGTATTTTTCCTTTTTAAGAACACCGATCTTTAAAATCCATCCAGTTGAAAGGATTGGAAGATTGGAATAAAGCATGGTACTTTAGGAGCTTAAGAGCTCTTCATGGCCCTAAAGAGGCCAAAAGAATGAGTTCCAGAACATGTGACAGCATGTCCAGATATAGAACAGCACAGCTGTGTTGGGGTTTCAGTAACTATAAAATTAGGATAAAATTGTTAAATATGAAAATATAAGACAACAAATGTGGATGTGTTTAAAAAGCAAGCCATGCCTATGGGACTGAACCAACTAGAGTTTTCATGAATCAGATACCAGCATTTCCACCTGAAGTATGGACTTCTGAGAAAGAATATAGGGATAGCTCTTCTGGCTTTTCACTTGAAAGTAAGTGAAAGAAAAAATAAGCTTGCGTTTTGCTGCAATAAATACCATTTCTGTGGATAATTTTGGCAGTAAAATTACACAGGCAAAATAGTTGCTTTAATAACCCACTTTAGTTCTTTTAACACACATAAATCAATTTTTTCCAATAGAAATAAATTTATTAAATAAAAAGAACTCAGTCTTTTTAGATGAGCTGATATAGATGAGTTTGTGTACAGGATTTGGAACAAGTCACACACACAAACAAAACAACACACACAAAGAAACAAATTGTGGCTGGGCTCGGTGGCTCAGCCTGTAATCCCGCGCTTTGGGAAGCTGAGGTGAGTGGATTACCTGAGCCCGCGTGTTCGAGACCCACCTGGGCAACTTGGGTGAGACCTCATCTCTACAATAAATTCAAAAAATTCACTGGGCATGGTAGTGTGCGCCTGTAGTTCCTGCTACTCGGAAGGCTGAGGTGGAAGGATCGTCGGAGCCCAGCAGGTCAAGGCTGTGGTGGCCGGGAGCGGCCACTGCACTCCAGTCTGGGCGACAGAGTGAGACTCCAACTCAAAGAAAAAAACAAAACAAGCAAACAAACAAAAACATGAGATTCACAGAGGAAGGAAAGGAAAAAAATTTGTTTTTAGAGGGAAAAAATATCTCAGGATTGGGGAAATGCAACTTTCTGG
>CAUYQG010158509.1:0-13646 GCA_963574415.1 Tarsius wallacei | reverse complement strand
CTGGCCGCCCCCCCCCCCCCGCCCCCCGGGGGCGCCCCCCGCCCGGCCCCGCCCCGGGCCCCCGCCCCCGGCCCCCGCCCCCCCGCCGCCCCCCGGCCCCCCCCCCCCCCCGCCGCCCCCCGCCCCCCCCGCCCCCCCCCCCCCCCCCCCCCCGCCTGTTGGGTTCTATAACTGATATCTTATCATTTCTACAGTTCACTGAAGTGGCCTACCACTTAGCTTATCTCTCTCATGGAGATACTAGCTTCCTCTTACTTGCTTACCAGCAAAATCTCCATTGTTTCGAGAGCACCCTTAGGCTTGAACTTCCCCGTGCTCTGTTCTAAATATAGTCAGTTATTTTGGGAAGAGTTTTAGAGCTCTCTGTTGTATAGCCTTTCCCTCCTACTGGGCAAAATTTTTAAGCCACTACTCTGAAGCTAAGGTCAGGAAAAGTGACCTTCTTTTCTTATAGTGGCACCCCTGTTGTATGAGTAGGGCAGTGTGCAAGGTAGTAGCCTCTAACTTTCTTGGCTTGCCTCTTCCATCTCGAAACCTCTTCCCTAAAAGTGATCTGGGGCAAGGATTCTTTAAGCTCCTGTCTTCTCAGTCTGTTTCACCTGGAATAGAACCTTTGCTCTACAGGTAATGGCTTGGTGCAGGAAGGGAATTTTTGCCCTGTCAGCTGTACCCTTGTTTGGAATTCATCCTTTGTAACACATAGCTGGGGTTATGAGAAATGTTAATGGCTTGCTTCTCTCTGGAAGATATCATAGCCCTTGGCTGGGAGATGGGGAGGAAGGGAACCCTATATTCTTGGCCACTCCTACCTGGAGTGCGGGGCTCTGCCTTGCTGAGCTGGGGATTGGGAATAAGGTGAAAGAGTGACTCAGGTGTCACTGACTCTCATTGTTTTTCCCAAGAGTTAGTTAATTCTCTTGCATAAATGTTTCTTCATTGGCTGTGTGCCCTTGAGACAATTTCCAGCGATTTTAAATGATTATGTTTGTGTAATTTCTGCCAGTTATCGTTGTTTCACTGAGGAACTCCTCATTCCTCATCCATTCCAGAAGTAGATCTGAGCTATTAACTTTTGGACAGTATCCCATCAACCTCTCTCTTCTTCTCAGAAGGAACTTTATTGCTGTGTGATTTATAATGTATCAATATATTGGTTATAGCTCTAGGAATCAGCATTGTCATGCAATAAACCACTTTGTACAGTACATGTCAATAAGTTACAGCATCCTTGTATATCAGTAGTATATGTGTAGACTTAGTGCCAACATGTATGAATAGGCATAACCTAATTTAAATCCACCTTTTTATATTGATGGCATTTTGTAGGTCATATGCAAGGAAAGGGAATAAGCAATTCTGAATCACAGCCAGTCTTAGTTGTCTTCATGCTACTGTCTCCAAATGAAATGTAACAAAGCAAAGATGGGGATACTCTTTATCTGAGAGAAGATGATCTCCCCCCCCCCCCCGTTAACCCAAACTAGGCCAGACCATACCCTCTTTCTTCTTCAGTAGCCAGTTTCCTCCCAGAGCTTCCTTAGCAAAAGGTAAGCTTTGCACAGCCCTCTTTTTAAAGAACTTTGTCTAAAGTTCTTTGGAACTCTAGTAGTTCTTCTTTGCTCCTGCAACCTTCACCCACCTCCCAAACAATCTCCATTGACAACTAATCCTGTATTCTGATTAACCTGAGAAAAATGGAGGAACCAACCTTGTGGAGCTATTGCTTGATGAAGCCTGCAGGCAGCTGCATACAAGATATATGAAAGGCTCAATTTTATCCCATATCCTTGGGTATTTTGTTTAATAACTGATATCGAGTTATTTCCTATTTTCTTCATGGAAGTGTTATATTGTATTTTACCCACATGCAGTGCTAATAGGCTTCCATGACATATCATTTCCATTTTCAAAAATATCTGGGGCCTGTAGGACTAACTTCAAACAGAAGTCTGTCATAACATGTTCTGTTTGCCCATAGTTTACCTCCTTGCTTCACCTCTGATTTCTCTCTGTGCTCCACGTACACGAGGACTTCTTTCTCTAAACATACCATTTATTTCATATGTTGATGCTTTTGCTTTCACAGATACTTAATCAAGTGATTGTCACAGAAATCCTGATATTAATGTGGTATCGGGAACCGAGTCCACACCAGTTGAATCAGTAACTTTACATTCTAAAGCTACTTGAAAGCAAATGCTATTATCTTTTTTCTCCCTGTACTACTTTCTTTTGTTTTTTTTTTTTGTTTTTTTTTTTTATCTTTTCTCTCCCCATCACTTGCTTTCACTTTGCTTGACAAAATTTTGCTTAACAAAAGGAAAAACAGCGCAAACCTGGACCCAACTAAAATATTACCTTCTCTGGAAAATTATTCTTCATTCTTTCTTTATTCCTATTCTAGTGGATAGTTGTTATTCTCAGCTAATGAGTATTGGGGCCCTCTTTCTGTTCTTAGGGAGTACCTTACTTTTGAATCAAAGATATTTCCTACCTTACTGGCTTAAAATGCTAACTACTTCCTTTCCAAGCCTCCTTTACACATTGGGCATAAATCCATAAACAAGACTGCCAATCAGGCATACTCACCACAGACTTTGAAGCAAAAATTAGACATGAGAAAAACAGAGACTACAGACTCCATTTTTGGAGTCTCCATTTCTGAAGTAGCCGTGGCAGCTACTTCCAGTTTCCAAATATAAAAGAACAGTTATTCTAGTGGAAACATCCATCCTGCAGCTTCCAGACAGTAGTGTTGCACACTGCTAGTTTCCTAGTTGGTAGCCTCCAAAGCTGGGTGTATAGCCTCCTGGTGAACTCTGCGAGGTGCTTCCTATTCTGTAGTAAATTTTTTTTCTGCTGAAATTACAAGTGATTTCTATTGATGGGAACTAAGATGCAGGAACACTTAATAAAACAATCACATCTCTGTGCCCCGATAGAACTTCATTCATAGGCCAATATAACAATAACTTATGCTTTCTTTTGGTTAATTAGCAATACACTGTACATTAACTGAGTCAAGAGGAAAGGAAAGGGCATTCTAGGCAGAAAGCATAGCAGAAGGCTGTGTTGCTAGGAGAAACATAGAAAGTTCCAAGGACTGAAGAAGCAGTGTGTCTAGAAGACAAAGTAAACTGGTGAAGGGTGTCAATGGATTAAAAAGTTATTAGAGTAAGTTAACTGGATCATATTAGCTTCATAAGACCACGTGATGATTTTTTAAAATTTTAGGTTCAAGAACAACATAAAGCTATTGAGGCTTTATAACTGACAGATGTTATGCTCAGATTTATATTTTTTTAAAAATTACTGTCACTGTGTGATGAAGAATAAATTTGAGGTGGAATAATACTGGTGATTTTACTTGGATTTGAGATTGGCTCATAGCGTTAGAGGTTCTGTATTGTCTCAAGATGATCACTGCCTCCAGGCTATATCCTTCTACTAATCCCAAATTGTTCCTTTTGAAGCAATCCATAATGAAGCCCTTTCATATCTCCCCCCTCCTTAGACTTTCATTTTAACCTTTGAAGGTAGATAAGACACAGAACAGGCCAGGGCAATACCAGGGAAGACCCCCCCAAAAACCCTGGAACTTATTTATTCTTTTTTTTGAGTTGAAGTCTCACTCTGTCACCCAGGCTGGAGTGAAGTGGCACGCTCCCAGCCACCGCAGCCTCAACCTGCTGGGCTCCGGCGATCCTTCTGCCTCAGCCTTCCAAGTAGCCGGAACTACAGGTGTGCGCTACCACGCCCGGCTAATTTTTTGATTTATTGTAGGGATGAGGTCTCACCAAGTTGCCCAGACAAGTCTGGAACCCTCAGCCTCAGGCAATCCACTCGCCTTGGCCTCCCAAAGCGCTGGATTACAGGCTGAGCCACCGAGCCCGGCCAATTTATCTGTTCTTACAGGTTTAAACTGAAGTCGCTTTCAAAGTACTCTCTGGTTGATGCAATACATCTATCGAGATGCTTTTTCCACTGCTCAAAACAGTTTTTGAACTCGTCCATTGTGATGCCTTTTAGTGCTTCTGCCAATTTTTGTTTCACCTCTTTCACATCAGCAAAATGTTTCTCTTTGAGGACATTTTTCATTTGGGGAAACAAAAAAAAGTCACTGGAGCAAGATCGGGTGAATAGGGAGAGTGGAGCACGGGAGTCATGCCTTTTTGGTAAAAAACTGCTGAACATTCAGCATGGTGTGGGTGGGTGCACTTATAAATCACCCATCATGAAATAGGCAAACATGTTGAAAGAATCTCAAAAACAAAAAAATTCACTGAAGCTGAACACAGCCACTCACAACAGTGCTAGCTGGTACACTGATAACGATGAGTTCCTAGAACACTTACCTACTTGGGGAAACCTGTACTGTAAGCACCTCGCCTTCCAATAGATAATTCAGGATTTTTTTGGTCCTCCCCTTATATTTTCTCCATGCTTCTTGCTGTTATCAATAGCTAATAAAGAGACTTACATGTTTATCAAGTGCATTTAATTTCATATAGCTATATAACTTAAATTGGAGTATTTTGCTGTCCAGATATTAAAGAGATTATGTTTTCTATGAAAATGTGGTTGCTTTCATTTTTTCTTTTAAAACAAAAATAAGAAGTAAAAAGGATATACCACACTGAAACACATGTATGTAATTATATCATATTATATATATAATATATACTATACACAATATTGTACATCTTTATTTGGGAGCTATTCAAAAGTTTTGGAGGTATTATTTGTATTTTTAGTTGATCTCAGAAAGTGAAATAATGATTGCAGATGGCTAGATTACAGATGACCAGCAAAATAATTTGAGGTTCTACTGAATTTTAATAAGTGCAGCCTTCTGAATTGTAGCAAATCCCCCAAATCATTACAAAAGACATTCAGTGGTAAATGAAACAATTTGGTGTTTCATTTATTACTATAGTAAAGGCCTTCACATTTCTGAAGAATAAGGTTATCGTGCCAGAAAATCTAAGCTTTCTTAAAAAAGTAATATCCTAGCCGGACTCGGTGGCTCAGCCTGTAATCCCGCGCCTTGGGAGGCTGAGGTGAGTGGATTGCCTGAGCCCGCGGGTTCGAGACCCACCTGGGCAACTTGGCGAGACCTCATCTCTACAATAAAAAAAAAATTAGCCGGGTGTGGTAGCGTGCGCCTGTAGTTCCAGCTACTTGGAAGGCTGAGGCGGAAGGATTGCTGGAGCCCAGCAGGTCGAGGCTGCGGTGGCCGGGAGCGGCCACTGCACTCCAGTCTGGGTGACAGAGTGAGACTCCAACTCAAAAAAAAAAAAAAAGTAAAAAGTATCACAGTAACAGGACAAATCAATACTGTGCGACTCTTGTTGAGATGGACTATGAACATGGCATCACATCTATCATATTCCTGACAAAAACTCACAGCCTAAATCCCCTCATAAGGAAACACCCGCCAAACCCAAGCTGAGGAATGTTCTGCAATGCAACCAGGCTTTATCCTTCAAAAATGTCAGGTTCATTAATAACAAAGAAAGACAGGAACCGTTTCAGATTGAAGAAGACTAAAAGGACATGACAACTAAATGCAACACACGATCCTGGATTGGATCCCAGACCTATAAACAATGTTATTAGAATAATCAGTGAATTTTGGAAGCAGCCTCTGAATTAGATGGCAATTCTGTATCAATGTCAGTTTTCTGATTGTAATGTTGTACTATGGTTATGCAGAAGAATGCCCTTGTTTTTAGTAAATACACACTGAAGTATAGAGGGGTAATATGGATATACGATGGGGCCCCAAAACACCTGGAATTCATTTATAAGAAATTGTGTATTTATGCTGACATATTTAACCTTCAGTCACCTTCAGTCACCTACTCTCCGTTTGATGCAATACGCCTATCGAGATGCTTTTTCCACTGCTCAAAACAGTTGTTGAACTCGTCAATTGTGATGTCTTTTAGTGCTTCTGCTGTTTTTTCACCTCTTCCACATCGGCAAAAGTTTCCTTCTGAGGACTTTCCCCCCACCAGGGAACCAAAAAAAACGTCACTTGGGGCAAGTTTGGGAGAATACGGAGGGTGGGGCATGGGGGTTATGCTGTTTTGGTCAAAAACTGCTTGACACTCAGTGTGGTGTGGGCAGGTGTGCTCGTAAATCACCCATCATGAAATGGGCAAACATGTTGAAAGAATCCCCCCCCCCCAAATACACTGAAGCAGAACGCAGCTTCTCACAACAATGCTAGCTGGTACACTGATACGGATGTGTCCCTAGGACACTTACCTAGTGGGGAAAGCCCCTTCAAGGGGCCCTCCCTCCAAAAGATAATTCCAGGTTTTTTGGGCCCTCCCTTGCATAAGAGAAAGACACACACACACAGAGAGAGAGAGAGAGAGAGAGAGAGAGAGAGAGACAGAGACAGAAAGAGAGAGAGACAGAGAGAGACACACAGAGAGAGACAGAGACAGAGACAGAGAGGGATAGAGAGAAAACAAACAATGAGGCAAGACTGAAATATAAAATAAATTGAAGAACTGGGTGAAACATATGTGGGAATTCTTTGCCCGCTCCTTGCAACTTTTCTGAAATAATTACAAAATAAAAAGTAAAAGAAACATGCGTAGTGTACAGAACACCTGTGCGTTTGGACTCCAGTCGGGATTTGGGATAAATGACCTAGACTGGATCCTGATCTTGTCACTTACCAACTGGGTGATCTGGAGGACCTTCAGACAATAGTAGTGATCTCACAAGAATGCCATATCGCTTAAATAATAATATATGTGACAGTGCTTTTTACATCATAAAACACAGTACCTGCCCAGACGCAGTGACTGCTGCCTGTAATCCCAGCACTTTGGGAGACGGGAAAATTGCTTTGAGTCCAGAAGTTCGAGACTAGCCTGGGAAACATAATGAGACCTCATCTCCACAAAAAAATCAAAAAATTAGCTGGGCATGGTGGCATGTGCCTGTAGCCCCAGCTATTCAGGAGGCTGGGGTGGGAGGACTGCTTGAGCCCAGGAGGTCGAGGCTGCAGTGAGCTGTGATCACGCCACTGCAGTCCACCCTGGGCAACAGAGTAAGACCCCGACTCAAACAAACAAACGAAGTACCAAATATAAGCCGGTAATATTTTCTTTCTCCCAGGAAACCACAACTAATGAATGCAGCGCTGTCCCTTCAGGCCTCACGTTGTTTTCAATTCTTCATCCAGTCACCAACTCAGAGAGATGAACTCCTTTTCAGACTGAGAACTGAGGTGGCCGGCACCTAGGAAGGGGCACCGTTGGTTGCAAAGCCTCCAGGGATTGCCATGGTGTGTGTGTGTGTGTGTGTGTCTATGATGCGTGTGCACATGCTTGTGTGTGCACATGCATCCTGAAAGCCAGATTTCAGGTGCCTTCTCTGTGAGCAGAGCTCCTGTGGACACAGACACAGGCTATTATAGATTCATAAACATCTGCTCGTGCGGTCTGGGTAGTCCCCTCTAGACGGAAAGCCCCTTTGCTTCTGTCACGCCTGACAAAAATACTTGTGTACACAGCATTATGATGCACACCATTCTCCGGCGACTCAGGCATCAGGGTCCTAGCGCCACATGCCGCAGATAGGCTGACAGCCAGCAGCGTGGGGGAATGAGAGTCATCATAACTGTTTGTACATGATCCAAAGCCCTCTGCCCACAGTCCCTCATGTGAGCTGCAGAGCGACAGCAACCTGTAAGGCAAATATTGCACTGAGCGTTTTTCATAGACCAGGACTTGCTCTGATCAGAACTGGGACTTGCCCACGTCCACAGAGCTAATAAATGGCAAGGGTGGGACATAAAGTCAGGGCTTTAACGAGGCCTCTTCATCCCATGGATGTTTGTTTGTTTGTTTGTTTGAGTCGGCTCATTCTGTTGTGCAGGCTGGAGTGCAGTAGCCCAGTCACGGTTCACCATAGCTTTGACCTCCTGGGTTCAGGCAATCCTTCTGCCTCAGCCTCTCAAGTAGCTGGAACTACAGGCCTACGCCACCACATCCGACTACTTTTTAAATTTTTTTTGTAGAGACGCTTTGTTGCCCAGGCTGGTATTGAACTCCTGCGCTCAAGCAACCCTCCCGCCTTAGCCTCCCAAAGTGCTGGGATGACAGGCGTGAGCCACCGCACCGGGCCCATGGACATTTTGGCACAGAATATTGTCACTGGCATCTCCCTCCTCACCTCCCTCCCAGGGCCCTTTTCTGCCTCTGGGGTTCTGTTTCCTGTGGCCTTGGCTTTTCAGAGCTGTCTTCTCCCACCACAAGGATCTTTACCCCCAGATCTCTGGCATTTGAAGTACCCTATGCTAAGGTTCCCTCTTCAGACGTCAGCAATCCCTCCCCCCATATTCCATCTAGAACCACAAAAGTTTAGCATCTCACTCCCTGCTGTCACCCCCTGTTCTGAAGCCAAGAGAGAAGAAAATAAGAATGAGGCACTCCTGCCAACGGCCTCAGGAAGCTGCGCCTAGGAGTTCACTTATGTGCCCTCTCTGATTCCCAAGCCAGTTGCTATGTCATCTTCCAGACCATGTAGACATTCTGTTTCCTCACAGCACCAGCAGAAAGAGCAACACTTCATTTCCTCTCATTCACTCTCTCGCTATGGACCAGGCTGGCTGCAGGACGTTCCAGGAACTCCAGTCTACCATTAGGCTCCTCTGCTCTAAACTTCTCTTGGACCCGTTCTATGTCAGGCACAGCAGAACCCAGGCGTCTCCGCTCCATCGCTGTTCTTAACCTGATGGGCCCCCCTGAGAAGACGCTACCTCTGGTGGCAGAGGTGTGACCAACATGCATTCTCACCTAGCCCCAGGTCCCCTCCCTGTTCTGAGAGCCCTGAGAGAGAGGGTGCCCTCAGGGTGTGTTAGGGGTTGGCTTGTTGGGTTTGTTGGGACACATTGGGTGGGGCAAGGGTGATCTCCTAGACTTTGATAGGTGACTTTTAGAACCTAGAGCTCAGTCCTGTGGTGGAACAGGGCCAACAATGACTGCCTGGCAGATGGAACACCTGATCTCAAATCTGCCTCTAGCCAGCTGGTGTCTTTGGGCAAATTCTTCTCCTCCCTGGAACACAGCTTCCTCATCTGTGACATTAGGAATACATTTATTTATGTATTTTTTTTTTGAGCGGAGATCTCACTCTGTTGCCCAGGTTGGAGTGCAGTGGCACAATCACAGCTCACCGTAGCCTTGTCCTTCTGGGTCCAGGTGATCCTTCTGCCTCAGCCTCCTGAGCAACTGGGACTACAGGTACGTACCACCATGCCTGGCTACTTTTTTTATTTTTTATAGAGACAAGGTCTTGCGGTGTTGCCCAGGCTGGTCTCAAATTCCTGGGCTCAAGCAATCCTCCTGCTTTGGCCTCCCAAAGTGCTGGGTTTACAGGCATGAACCACCATGCCTGGCCTGAGGAATACATTTTAATGGTCCTTCTGCTTTTTGCCTTCTAGCTGTATCAGTCTGCCAGGTCTTCAGGGCTGGAGCTGGGCCTGGGAGTGCTTCAGGTCTGGAATTCAGACCTTCTGATGTCTGTGTTCTACTTACTACTGACTGTGAATGGAGGCCACGGTGGGAAGTCGGGGCGCAGAGGGCGCTGTGTACAGCCTGGCCTCTGTTCGGGTGGGGTAGGAAGACTGCTCAAGACCCAGCCGCTGGACCCAACAGGATGTCCAGGGATTGGTGCTGTTTCCACGGTGGTGTGGGGAGGGGTGGTGCAGAGGGAGTGATGGCGGGGCAGGAGGGCGGAGCTAATGTGGAAGGAGCCTGGCAGTTTCCACCTGCTACAGGGGACTGAAGCCTCCACCAGGGACTGGAGATCCAGGGGCTCTATAAAACTCAACAGGGAACGAACAGGAGAGGCACACAGGAAACGAAGATAAAGCACTTGGCAGTCGGATCAGCCGGGCATGGTGGCACTTAAGACTTATTAGGGCTTACATTCTCCCTCTGTGAAATGAGGAGTGTGACTTGAGGTATTTTGGAGGTCTCTTCCAGTCTTCACACTTCACAGCTCCATAAGTAAAGAGCCAGTTCACTAAGTACTGTTTAACTCCCCTCTGGCAGTGGGGCTCTCAGCGGCAGGTGGTGTGAACAGTCTTGCTCCCATCTCTACTGCAGCCCAGCTGAGTTTCTGCTTGCCCCAGCCAGGGAGAGGCAGAGGAAGAAAGAGAGCAAGAACTCTCGTCTCTGCCCTCCCTCCTTCCAGCACCCCCCATGTCCCAAGGGTCAAGGATCCCCGCCTCCCCCAGGAAACCAAACCCGACTGAGCCCAGGGGCACTGAGAGGTGGGCCCGGGGCCAACAGAAACAGCTGCGGTGTCATCTTGCCACAGGGTGGAGGGGAGCAGGGCTTGTGAGGCCCCCTCTGAGACCAGCACAGGTCATCTGAGCCTCTTTCCTGCCCATCTGAATCCCCTGAGAGAGATGGCTCGAGGGTCACCATGGGCTAGGCCAGGGTCAGTCCAGCAGCCGCGAGTCCCTCTCTCCAGGCCCGGTGGAGGGAGTGAGGCTTTTGTGTGTGAACCCCAGGGCGCTCGACTAGTGTGGCAGCACCAGAGAGGAGCACAGCCCAGAGTGCCAGGGGAGGCAGCCACTAGGCCGCTTTCCCCAGACAGACGGGGTATTGATCCTACGCACACACACACCCTCTCCACTTCATGGCGCAGCTAATGGCCTGGAAAAAACTGGCCAGCTGTTCCCCAGCTGTGACATAATGAGCTCAGGGACGATCAATGCCGTTCCGGTCTCTAATTAGGCCGGGGAGCTGGCTAGGGCCAGAGTGCGGCCTGTTTCCTGAGGGCACTACTGCCACTCCAGTCCCCAGCTGCTGTCTGCTGCCAGCCACCTGGGCCCATGCATCTGCACCCCGGAGGAGCGGGCCGGACCCTCGAGCGGCCCTTGGGACCCAGAGCTCCTTCTCTCGCAGCAGAAGCAGGGACCCCTCCCCATACCCCTGTTGGCAGGGGGAGCCTGGCCCGCATGTGAAACTCAGGACCGTCGCAGCTTGCTGCCATGTCCTTCTCTCTGCCTGGACTGTCACTCCGCACAGTGGCCTTCAACCTGACCCTCCAGCTCCCGACCCTGAGGCCCCGCCCCAGGCCTGCCCCCACTCTGGTCCTAGATGCCTGAGACCCGTGGCTACAAGGCAGAGGCCGGTAGCAAGTTTGGCTCCTGGCCCAGTCTCGCTCCGCTATTTATACCCTCAGCACAGGGAGGGATGGATCAGATTCTCCGTGTACTCACTGCAGAGGAGGAAGTGAGGGAGGAGAGAGGGAATGGGAAAGGGGAAAGGTGTACATTGAGGCAAAGAGACAGAGAGCGGAGGGTGGGGGTGGGAGAGAGGGCAGAGGCCCACGGCCAGGAGGCTCCAGGACTTGGAGAGATCTGAGAACAGGATACAGAGAGCAAGCACGGATCAAAGGAGGGAAACCAAATAAGAGAGAGGAAAAATGGGGCCATCAAGGAAGAAAAAGGAGACGGGATAAAAGAACCAGGACACACCCCATGCTTGGGACGTCCGACCCGGGATCAGATGCCCGATAGGGAAGCTGAGGTGCTGGGCAGAGAATGTCCAGGGGCCTGGTGTGAAATTACAGGAGTCAGACAACAATGCTGGGGTCAGAGAAGCCCAGGGAACACAGCCTTGAGGGTGTGAGCAGAGGCTGACCTGGAGGGAGGGGGTGGGCAGGGCAATGAGGGAAGACAAGACTGCCGGGCGGATCCCCGCCCTAGAATTGCGGCTGGGGGCTCCCTGTTCTTGGGGGTTCAGCTTTGGACAGGGAGCTTGAGGCAGGAGGAAGAGAGAAGGTGGCTTTTGTGGGGGCCTGAGAGTGAGGAGGCCTGGGAGGGAGGGGTGTCTAGGCTTTCTGCAGCCTATGCTTTAGGGCAGCCCGGTGCAGCTCCACAGCACTGGGAGGGGACAGTTCTCAGCCTGCCTCCTGTCATTCTACCATTCACAGTCGCACACAAACCAGTCAGCTGGAGCCCCTGAGAGGGTCTTGCTGGGCTCCAGCTGAACCCAGCCGATCCCTCCCCGGCCTCTTCCCGGTCTGAGGACTGCATTCTTCCCTGATCGTGGTTCCCAGAGGAATGGCCTGGTTTATAGAGATCAGAAATGCCCACTGCTATTTCCTGCACCCCCCACCCGCCCCAGCCCTGTGCCTCGAAGCTGTCAGGCCCCTGGAGAGAGAAGCCATTCAAGGACAGCAGCTGCTGACTCAGACTCTCAAATTCTCGGGCGGAAAAGGACCTCAGAGAACGTCTGAAATCCTGGGCCAATCCCTCATGTGAAGCTGGGGCTCCGAGAAACTGGGAGAGTAGCCCAAGGTGCACTGCCACTTTACAGGGATGCACTGGGCCCAGGTCAGGGCTCCCTCTGGGACACCGGTCTGTCCATCTCTTCCTCACAACCTCCTAGGAGGAGGGATTTTCTTTAAGGAGGTCTGGCACTCCTCTCAATCCTTTCGGGATTGTGATAGTGTAAAAAGGCCGGGACCAGCTGGCCCTCGGTCCCCAGAAGTGAGAAAGCAGGTGGGGGTCTGGCTGGGCCTGTCACCTGAGACTGCAGTCAAGTCTTTGCAGCTGTGTGGCCAACACTGCCCCCCTGTGGCTGCTGATCATCAGAGCAGTTGAGGGGCCCAGAAATAGAGTGGTTTGGGTCCTCTGTCCTAGCCAGGATCTCGCCATCCAGGACACCCTGCCCCAGTGCCAGGCTGATTTACACCCACCAGGGATACCCCTCCAGGTGAGCAGACAGAATTTCCACATGCCATTCTGCAATAGGGTCCCCGTAGAGATGGGTGAGGGCTGATCTTCCCGCCAGGGGCCACTCACAAGCCATCTTTCCATCCCAAAGGGGTCCCTGAGAGTTCCGGGTCTGGCAGTCTCGTCCTCCCTTGGACGAATGGGCTTTGAGAGTTGGATGGGGTGGGGGGTGGTCTTGTTTTTATGTGATCCTGTTTTCTGTAAGGAAGGATAACAGCTGGGAAAGAGGTCACAGGGCCAGCATCCCTGTCCCCAGCAGGGTGCAGCCTGGACAGGGAAGAGTCAGACTGCCTTAGGCCCAGCAGGGATTGGCTCTGCTTGGCTGAGGATAAGACTCTTGGAGTCAGTGCCCCAGAGACATAGAGCAGGGGTGCCCCCCAGAGTCTGAGACCAGGCACTGCTGGGAAGTGCTCTGTGGAGTCCTCAGTTGGGAAACCCGGCCCAGCTCTTTGTTCCCAGGCCAGAGCTGAGAAGCTGTCCTTGAACTGGGAGGCTCGGGCGGGAGCGACCAGCTGATGGTCCAGGGTGCCATGTCCCCTCAGGCCACTCTGGGAAGCTTCCTTTTTTTTTTTTTTGCGTCAGGGTCTCACTCTGTTGCCCAGGCTGGAGGGCAGTGGCACTATCTCACAGCTCGCCACAGCCTCGACCCTGAGCTCAGGTTCTTTCTCCTCAGACTCCCGAGAAGCTGGGACTACAGGCTCGGGCCACCAAGCCCAGCTAATTTTTTGTATTTTCTGTAGAGATGAGAGCTTGCCATGTTGTCCAGGCTGGTAGGCAGATTCTTTTTATTTGTTTATTTATTTTTGAGTTGGAGCCTCACTCTGTCGCCTCAACCTGCTGGGGTCCGGCGATCCTTCCGCCTCAG
>CAUYQG010158508.1:0-25567 GCA_963574415.1 Tarsius wallacei | reverse complement strand
TCATGGATAGGAAGAATCAATATTGTTAAGATGTCCATCCTACCAAAGGAAATCTACATATTCAATGAAATACCCATTAAGTTACCAACATCGTTCTTCTCAGATCTGGAAATGACAATACAGAAATTCGTATGGTAACATAAATGAACACGAATAGCCAAAACAATCCTTAGCAAGAAAAACAAAGCAGGAGGTATCACACTTCCAGACTTCAAACTCTACTATAAAGCTACAGTAATCAAAACAACTTGGTATTGGTATACAAACAGGCACACAGACCAATGGAACAGGATAGAGATTCCGGAAGCAAAGCCTCAATTCCTAAACCAACTCATCTTTGACAAAGCCTCCAACAAAAACTACTGGGGAGAGGAAAACCTATTCAGTAAATGGTGCTGGGAAAACTGGCTGACCACATGCAGAAGACTGAAACAGGACCCCTACCTATCACCATACTCAAAACTTAACTCTAAATGGATCAAAGATCTAATCGTAAAACCTTAAACTATAAGAATCTTAGAAAATGCAGGAGACACCGTTATGGAAATTTGAACTACAAAAAATTCTTATTCAGAACCCTAAAGGCCAATACCTTAAGAAATAAGATAGACAAGTGGGACCCCATCAAATTAATGAACTTCTGCAAAGCAAAAGAAACCATCAGGAGAGCAGGGAGACAGCCCACAGAACGTGAAAAAATATGTGTCAACTATATCTGACAAAGGTCTAATATCTAGGATCTACAAGGAACTCAAACACACCGAAGGGAAAAAAAAAAACAAACAGCCCCTTTAAAAAGTGGGCAAAAGACACGAATAGACATTTCTCAAAAGAAGATATATGGACAGCCAACAGACACAAGAAAAAGTTCTCAGCCTCACTCATCATCAGAGAAATGCAAATCAAAACCACATTGAGATACCACCTAACCCCTGTAAGAAGGATGTGGAGAAAAAGAACATTTCTACACTGCTGGTGGGAATGCAAACTTGTACAACCTCTCTGGAAAACAGTCTGGAGATTTCTGAAAGAACCAGAAATTGACCTTCCATATGACCCAGCAATTCCCCTATTGGGAATATACCCGGAGGAACTCAAATTATTCTAAAAAGAAGATACCTGCACACAGATGTTTATTGCAGCTCTATTCACAATAGCAAAAACATGGAACCAACCATGTTGCCCATCAAAGCTGGACTAGATTAAAAAAAATGTGGTACATATACACAATGGAATATTATGCAGCTATAAATAATGACAGATATATGAATTTTGCAGCAACCTGGATGGATTTGGAGACCATCATACTCAGTGATTTATCTCAAGAACAAAGAATAGCATTCCATATGTTCTCACTCATAAGAGGACCTTGAGTAATTATAATGCTATAAGAAAGCAATTGGCAGTAATGGGAAACTGTTGATGGGGGGTGGGGAGTGGAATTGGCAGTTGAGGGAACCTGCTAGGGCAGGGAAGAGCATACCCTGTGCCTGTGTGATCAATGATTGTATACCTAACCCTGAATTGCATCCCACATCTTTACATTAAAAATCAAAAATTAAGACAAACAAAAAACTTTCCACTGTATTTTGTACTTCACCTACAGTTAAGTTAACATTATGGCTGGACCTACACTGTGAAGAAGGCATTTGGAAACAAGAGCTTTCACAAGGTAAATGCTTTAACATGAACTCACCTTGAACAAAGCTAAAAGTCTATCCAAATGCACTCTTTTTCTCCAGTTCCATACCTTATGCATAGTATCTCGTACCATAAAACAGTTGCATAAAGCATACTGCTCTTGTCCTATTACCACACACATTTCCTCTTTGTTGAGATCCCATGTGGAGAGTAAATTCCTCAATGAAGTTGGACTCAGGGTGTTTTAAGATTTTACTGAAAGTCAATTCTAAATTAGTTAAAATTAGCATTTATTATGCATTATTAAGACCAAACAAAATCATTGTGTTGCAAATATTCATACTTTTTTTCCATTGAAATGGATTTAGGGAAAAATCTATTCTTCATTTTTTTAGTGTGTTTTGAAATTTTACCAATCTGAGAACTTGTGTTACATCTTGGATTCAATTTGTTTGCTTATTTGTCTTTGTCATTTAAAAAAAAGTCTATTACTGATGCCTCAGCATAAGGTATTCACCATAATGGAAATACAATTGTGCTTCTTCATCTCTATTCAAACTAAGAGGGCGCTCTCAGGGATAAAGGAGAAGAAATGTACTCGGGTCAGAGAAATTTAATCAGTGACTAACAGAGTCTGGGAAATGTGAGACAATGCCCCTTGTCACTCATATGATGTGGATCCAATCACAGGTAATATCTACATTAGAAATTCTTACATTATTGCATAAGTGAGAATCACCAGGACAGCTTGTTAAAATTGGGGCTGAATCCAACCCAAAATATTTTGCATTTCTAAAAAATTCCCAAGTAATGTTTATGCTGCTGATTCACTTTGAAATGCCTTGTCTTTGGGAACCATCAAATTGTGCTATGATCTATTTTTGTTTTTGACTTTTTATATGCACTGCCTGCTCAGTATGGAAATTCTTCTTTCCATTCTTTGCTGGACTCTTGCTCATTTTTTTCAAAATGCATCTCTTTCAAGAAATAATCTCTGATCCCTTACTTTCTCTAGGCTGTATTATTTGGCTTTTTGAAATATTCTCCTTTTATTCTATATCTGCATGTACTTTGTGGCAGTTTTATTTGTTTGTTTCTCCTCTATTCTATGAGGATCATTGGAATATTTAGGACTTTTGTTTCTGTTTTTGATGGTTTTTGTTTTGATGTTCTCAGTCCACTAACCAGTATGGTGGTATGGAGAATTGTATTTCCTAGCATTTGTTGTATAATATGGACCCACCTATATTTTAATACATTTTTAAAGGGAAATGTTTAAATATTGGACAGTTGCATTGCTTAGACAAAAACATCTTTATCTTTATACCTAGTCAATCTGTTTGACAGTTTAATGAAACACAGATTTAACCTATGCTACAAAGATCTTATGAGTATTGTTTTATTTATTTGTATATGTAATTTCCAAATATTGCTTAGAAATAACATGAACCTACATTATTTGGTGAAGGGGACAATATTACTATTCATATTTCTCAGAATATGAAAGGAATAAAAATAATAATTTTCATTATAAGAAAGACTGCAAATAGAAACATATTATCAACAAGTCAGCAAAAGGTCCTACGAAAATACGGTCCAGGTAAACTGACAACATATACAGTTTTCGCAAATGCTTCTTCATTTACTTCATGATGCATGTGTCTTTCAAGTTATTTTATCCAATATATTCCAGCCTGAAAAAGAGCTAAAGTTAACTTCGGTATATACATATTGGCTCAGTCACGTCTGGATCCTGGTTCTGCCACCCACTAATAAGCTGTTCCCTGTTGTGAAGTAAAAATGTAAAGTGTAAAACACACCAGAAACGTGTTCTGTTATAACACCATATCTAAAATAAACAGAATTTTTTAAAAAGCAAGATTGTAGGAGTACAGAGAGCATTTTGTATATGATTTTAATACAAAAAATATTTTCCTGGTAAAACCTTATGTGGTTTACAAAATACATAAACCACAACAGAGAAAAACTGTGAAGAAGGCTATGTACACATCTTCGGGCTCTGATTTAACCAGAAATCACCTGATCTTTGGCTCCTGAGATTTTTAATCAAAATGTTACTTTTGAGGTGAATATGAATGCACGGGGAAAATGTTTTAGATAGGCTGTATATTTTTTATAGAACACAAACATGGAATAAAACATACAGGTTAATCCATTAGTCATTGAATTGTCAAAGAAAAGTTTCACTACACACTTGTAAAACCAGCAAGGAAGACTTTATTCAAGACCATTGAAATAAGAGTTGAAAGTATTGTAACAGAGGAGAAAAATTGAACTTAACACCACTGAAACAGAAAGCAGCAGAATTTTAAAACTCTGAGATGAGCTAATGGACAAGAACTGAAGGTCAGTAGGGAGGCTTGGTCAATGCACTTAGGCCATCAGTATTTGTTCACTGATGTTTTTTTTCTTCTTCTTTTTTTTTTTTTTTTTTTTGAGTTGGAGTCTCACTCTGTCGCCCAGACTGGAGTGCAGTGGCCACTCCTGGCCAACGCAGCCTCGATCTGCTGGGCTCCAGCGATCCTTCTGCCTCAGCCTTCCAAGGAGCTGGAACTACAGGCACGCGCTACCACGCCTGGCTAATTTTTTGATTTATAGTAGAGATGAGGTCTCGCTTGCCCAGGTGGGTCTCGAACCCACGGGCTCAGGCAATCCACTCACCTCAGCCTCCCAAAGCGCGGGATTACAGGCAACATATAATTTCTTAGTTCAACAAAGAAATTAGACATCAGTAAGAAAAATATAAACAATGGGAAACTACTCAAAGGACGTGAGAAGGTAGTTCTCAGGAAAAAAATCCAGACAAGCGATGTGTATATATATATATATATATATATATATATATATATATATACACACACACACACACACACACACATATATTTGTAATATAAACATGATCAAGCTTACCAACAATTAGGGAGATGCCAATTAAGAACAGTCATGGAATATAATTTTTCATCTTTCAGATTATTGACTATTAAAAAAATAGAAATGGATATTCTCCAGCACAGAGAAAGAGGCACTTTCATACTCTTGGTGAAAGTGGAAGTTGGCACGTACTTTTGAAGGGCAATTTGGCAGCATTTAACAAAATTTAAAATGCATTATTAATTTTGTATTTCATCCATTTATTAATTCTGTACTTAACATTTATAGATTTGCAAAATGTACAGAATTGAGTCAGAGGAGATATGCGTTTTAAATTTTGATAGCTATTGCCAAATTGATCTACATATATATTTATATGTAATATATATGGAGATAGACACACACATAATGTGTGGGCACTGTTCTAAGCATTTTACAAGTTATATATATATATGTTTTATATATGTGTATATATATTTATAGAAAGAATGAGTGCAAACATTTCATCACTGTGTGTAATATCAAAGAATTAAGAATTATGAAGTGTTCATCAAGCAGAGACTGGCTAAAAAAAATTGCATGCCTACATAACAGAACACCATGCAGCCACAGAAAGACATCTAAGTTATACTGGGTTATATTAAATAATAAGTTGTTGAATAATAATATAGTATAATTTCTTTTGTGTCTATATAAGCCTAAATACTCTGGAAAGATATACAAGAAACCTTTAGCAGTAAGAGTGGCATAAAGTTGTTTTTTTTTTTCCTACCCTTGTACACTATTTGGATTTTGTTTTTTACCATGAGCTTATGTTTTTATATAATCTGAAATTATCTAACTATTTTTATAGAATACTAATAAATAAATAATAATGTCTATGATATACTACTAAGCAAAAAGTTCTACTCTGAAACATTTTATATGATACAAAATCATTTTGAAGACATTCACAGAAATAGACTGGGAGGCAGGTACATTAAAATGCTTCACTGTTTGGAAGATTGGTGTTTTCTTTCTGCTTTTCTCTATTTTCCAAATTTTCTGTAATGAGCTTGTGATTTTTTTCTGAAATTAGAAATCCTAAAAACCTACAATAAATGTTATTTTTCTCCTACAAGTACATCTACACATGACAGCGAGGACATTGTGTGTAGTTCTACTGTAATAATGGGCAAAAACAATTTGGCCATTTGTACAATCTTTTGCTGGACATCTGTGGTAAGGCTAGAAAGTATATCAACTAGAGCAATGACCCTGTAAGTCCTTTGTTAAAAATGGTGCTTCCTTGACACGTGGCTCCCAGATGTACTGCATTTCTGGATCTATTTATTTAACGAGAAAAATGTTTCTGATGTAGAAATTCATTGTATTTTAAGTTTGTAGAGGAGATATTTTCCTCCCACAGAGCAGAATACCAATATCTCAGAAGGGAATTTCATTCCATTTATCGGGTATAGACATGCTTTAACATAGTTCTAGGGGCTTAGGTTTTAGTGGTAGGATGATGACATTCTTTACGTGGTGAACAAGACTTCCTGGTTCATAGATGGCCAATTTTTCATTGTGTCTTCATGTGGTGGAAGGATCAAGGGAGCTCCCTGGGGTCTCTTTTGTAAGGTCGCTAGTCTTATTTATGAGGGCTCTACCCTCATGACCTAATCACTTCCCGAAGGCCCCACCTCCAAATACATTCACACTGGGGATTACATTTCAACATATGGATTTGGGAAGGTGAACATAAACATTCAGTCTATAACAAACAGAATGCTGGACCCCTCCTCCAGACTTTCTGATTCAGCAGGTCTGGGGTGGAGTCCAATACATTGGGTATCTAACAAGTTTCCAAGTGAAACTACTGTTAGTGCAGGAATTACATTTTAGAAATCACAACAGCCTATCCTTACCAAATTCAATATTATCCCCAGGAAATCAAAGCTTAAGCAAACCTTGTTCATTCATTCGTGTACTCAGGGGATATTTATTTAACACCTGCTTTGTGTAAGGCACTATCCTAGGCGTTACAAAATCACTGATATAACAGATTGTTCTTGTTCCCTAGTCGTATAGACTAGTGATTTACTCCCGGTTACACAGTTGGTTGGTGGTAGAGCCAGCAAGAATCTGTGTCTTCTTACTCGAAATTCAGTACTCATTCTATTGTGCAGTAAGCAACATTAACAAACATCTAGATTGTTATTAATTACTTTCTTTGATATCTTCTAAGGAGGTGACCTTTTCTATGTAGATAGGCTTGCATTTGCAAGTTTGGAGAAAGAAGCTTTGATGGGGGTGAGGAAAAAGGGGCCCTCAGCACTGTGAAGAGGCAAGAGAAAAAGGGAGCTCTCTCTGCTGGCAGTTGTGGGAAGAGAGAAATGACTAAGGAGGTGTGGAAGACACTGTGATGTGCTACCCAGATTCCCCTTCAAGGATGCAGGACTTACTCCCCCAGCTGCTGGGAGTAATGTAGGCTGGCAGCCCTTAGCTGGCAGCTTCCTGTGGAGGCCTGCCTTTCCTAAAAAGAGCTGCTTCACCTGAGATCACACCCATTGCCCAAGGCCCACATCCTTGAACCAGTGGGGACATAAAGGCTGTGAAGGAGCCCAGATCCAGAGCTCTTGATGTGGCTGCATCACAACTCAGTGCCTCCCAGTCCTGCTTCCTCCCCTAACATTCCCAAGGGTTGGGAATCTCAGAGGAGTCCCTAATAAATACCCTGCATGTGAACCTCCATCTTCGAATCTGCTTCCCAGGAACCCAACCTGCAGAACGATTTTCAAGGTGTCTAAGTGTGAAGTAAGCAGTCTAAACTTTCTCCCCCTCTCAAAAACTTTGGTGAAATTGGCATTGCTTACTCGTGCTTTTGTGAGACAGTATTTGCAGTGGATTGAATAGTGTTCCCTGCAAAATTCATGGCCACCTGGAAGCCCAGAATATGATCTTATGAGGAAATAAAATCTTTGCAGATGTAACTAGTTCAGGATCTCAAGAAGAAATCATTCTGGATTTAGGATGAACCTAAATTCAGTATCTTATAAGAAGAAGAGAAACATCACACAAAAAATGGCCAGGTCAAGGAATGCCTAGCATCACCAAAAGCTACAAGAGGCCAGAAGTATCCTCCCCTAGAGTCTTCAAGGGTAGCATACCCAGCCAACACCTTGATCTGGGATTTCCAGCCTCCAGAACTGAGATAATAAAACTCTGTTGTTTATGCCACCCAGTTTTGATACTTCGTTATGGCAGCCTTAGGAAACAAATACAGTGTTTTATTTGGAAGAACTTTTTTTTTTTTTTTTTGAGTTGGAGTCTCACTCTGTCGCCCAGACCGGAGTGCAGTGGCCGCTCCCAGCCACCGCAGCCTCGACCTGCCGGTCTCCGGCGATCCTTCCACCTCAGCCTTCCAAGTAGCTGGAGCTACAGGCGCGCGCTACCACGCCCGTCTAATTTTTTGATTTATTGTAGAGATGAGGTCTCGCCAAGTTGCCCAGGCGGGTCTCGAACCCGCGGGCTCAGGCAATCCACTCACCTTGGCCTCCCAAGGTGCGGGATTACAGGCTGAGCCACCGAGCCTGGCCTATTTGGAAGAACTTAAAGAGGAAAATAAGGTGACAGCTGACTAGCATGAGATTGGAAATGGAATGCCCATTGATGGCCATATAATAAGCATTCAAAAATTGCTTGTTGAACTAGACCGAACTGAATGCTAATAAAGAGAGAAGCAAAGTTTATTGGAAGTTATCTTAGGATAGCTGCTTGATTTATTTTCTTTAAACCCTGGGTCTGTGGGCACCTGCTAATTTGCATACTTACTCATGGTATTTGATTCTATGCTTGGAACTGTGGAAGGAGCAGTGTTCATTTTTGGACAATTTTAACACCTCTTTAAAAGTCAGTCACTAATGAGGTCCCTGTGTACTGTGCCACTATAAAGCATGTCTTATTCATTTAAATGAGATTTACACTTTAAAATGCTCCTGGCCTTCCCTTCCACCTTTTTTTGGGCTGCTCCTCCTGGCCTCTGAGGAGTCCCCAGTTCTGTTTTTAGGTGTCTAGGTAGGTGGATAATATGTGATTTACAAAGGCGATTAAGATCTCAGCTTAGCATTGAATGTGAGTGTGCCTGCTGATTCTTGTCCCTCTATAGCTGATAAATCACTCCCATAGGCCTTAACTTGCCCTGTCTGTAAGATGGAGCTCACACTGGCTTTTCATAAGTTAACAATAGTAAGATAATCAAGTGAATTATCTGATCAGCTTCCACAAGGTCAGGTACTTCTCAGATCACATTTGGGGGTCTCAATCATTTCTGAATCCTGCAGGTTGAGCTCTAGGGTCAACATTGTGCCAAGGGGAGTGGTGTTTATCCATGACCAGAGATACTGAGCTTTCGATGGGTTTTAAGAGCCCAGAATGAGCCCCAAGACAATTGCTCTGTCTGATCCCGCTTACTTTTTCAAATTTAGAAACCCAAACTCTAGGAATGATTCTCAATGACCAGTTAAATCAAAATGAAAATTTTGTCGGGGGCAGTGGCTCATGCTTGTAATCCCAGCAACTTGGGAGACTGAGTCAGGAGGATTGCTTGAGCCCAGGACCTTGAGACCAGCCTGGGCAACATAGCAAGACCACATCTCTCAAAAACAAACAAAGAAGACAAAAAAAAAAAAAATTAGCCGGGCTTGGTGGTACGTACCTGTAGGCCCAGCTACAGGAGGTCGAGGATGCGATGAGCTGTGATCATGCCACGGCACTCCAACATGGGCAAGAGTGAGACCCCTAACTAAAAATAAAGAAAGAAAGAAAATGTTCAGTCAATCAGCAAATTTATTGAGTTTTTGCTTGTGTAGGGCATTTTTCTAAGAGGTTCTATTAGGAGTCAGAGGGTGTGCTTTTCTATAACTGAAGGGGCTTGAAAAGGATCTGTGAATACATCTTAAAGTGATAGGAAAGCCTGCAGAGTTTACTTGGTAGTTAGGTCCTCTTTAATGGTATGTGGCCTCAAGTTCTCCATCTGGTATTCACTAAAGAAGTAGCAGGTTATGATTTAAGAGACGGTTGTCAGCAAGGATGCTTTTGATTGCAGCTCAACTCTAGATGGCTTTAACAATATAGGGAATTTATTATCTATTTGTTCACATAACCAAAAGTCTATAGGTAGGGCTCCCTTCAGGTAAGGCTCGATCCAGTGGCTTGCACAATGTTACTAAGAACATGCTTTCTTCCATTCTTCCAGTCTCTCCATTCTAACTCCCACAGTATTGGCATCATCTTCAGAGTACACCCAGGGGTTTTATGGATGCTCCAGATTTTGCAGTTTTTAGTACATCTCACACCTTTATAGCACACCATATTGGAGACGAAAGACTATATATTCCAGCAGCTCTTACATGAATCTTGGGATTCATTCTCTCTTGTTGACCTGAATCCAACCATTTGCTGGTTCCTGAACCAATTAAGGTGGCTGGGAGACAAGAACAAGGGATCAGAAAGTTTTCAGAAGTAAACATCTCTTGGGCTTCCTTTTATAGATGCCGCATGGTTGCTTGTCTCTATTATCTCAGCACCTCTGCTTTCTTTCCTTCTGCACATCAAATTTCTCTATTTTTCTCCACATAGGGTGGAAGGTGATGATCCTCAGTCCCTGAGTGTATGTGGTCTCATTCAAGGGAGAGTAGAGCCTGACAGATTCTCACATCTTGATTTCAAGTCCTGGGAGAAATAATCTGACTGGGCTCAGTAGGGCCCCAACAAGTATGGTCAAGGAGTTGGGATTACGTTGTCTGGAATGGCCAAAGGGGGCCACTACTAGATTTAGGAATGGGGACAAGACAGGACTCAGGAACTTGATATTGGTTCCCTACAACCTGTGAGGAAAACTAATGTGTGCTCTCATATTCCAAAATCTGGGAAAGGTCTTTTATTCAATAGACCTGCTACATGTATCAGTTAGAATTCTTTGGTTGCAAGCAACAGAAATCAATTCTGGCCAACCTAAGCCAAATATATATCCATATGTGACACATTACATATATGTGTGTACATTTATGCTTGTATACACACACACATATCTGGAGTCCTGAGAGTGTGTCTAATTGGAGACATCTGGGCCACATGATGTGTTAGAGCTACATAATTATGACCCTCAATGAATCATATTTTCCTCTGCCCACCCTTTTGTTTTTGTTGTTGTTGTTGTTGTTTGTGTTTTTTGTTTTTGAGTTGGAGTCTCACTCTGTTGCCCAGACTGAAGTGCAGTGGCATGATCTCAGCCACCACAGCCTCGACCTGCTGGACTGCAGTGATCTTTCCGCCTCAGCCTTCCAAGTAGCTGGAACTACAGGCATGCGCCACCACACCCAACTGATTTTTGATTTATTGTAGAGACAAGGTCTCGCCAAGTTGCCTGGGCTGGTCTTGAACCTATAGGCTCAGGCAATTCACTCGCTTTGGCCTCCTAAAGTGCTGGGATTACAGGCTGAGCCACCGAGCCAGCCTGCCCATCCCTCTTTGTAATATGATATTGCTGTGCCTCTTGTCAAGAGGTGGACTTGCCAGGCACAGTGGCTCACGCCTACAATCCCAGCACTTTGGGAGGCTGAGGTGAGAGGATTGCCTGAGCCCATGGGATCAAGACCAGCCTGGGCAACTTGGTGAGACCTTGTCTCTACAATAAATCAAAACATTAGCCGGGCGTGGTGGAGCATGCCTGTAGTTCCAGCTACCCGGAAGGCTGAGGCGGAAGGATCGCCTGAGCCCAACAGGTCGAGGCTGCGGTGGCTGGGAGCGTGCCACTGCCCTCCAGCCTGGGTGACAGAGTGAGACTCCAACTCCAAAAAAAAAAAGAAGAAGAAGAATTGGAGTTGGCCTTATGACTTGCCTTGACCAAGAGAATGTGGCAGAATTGATGTTGTATGAGCTCCAGAGCCTGTGTTTTAAGAATCGTTGTGGCTTCTGCTCTTACCCTCCTGGATTTCTGAAGTTTCCACAGTGTAGGGCTGCCCTTTTGAAGGATGAGCAGTAACATGGAGGAAAACTGAGGCTCCTCAGATTACAGTCGGCACCCACTGCCTGATATCGAGTAAGGCCATATTGGGTCTTCTAGCCCAGCCAAACTTTGAACTGAATGCAACCATGTAGATGAGCCAGGTGAGACTAGTAGCTCTGCTCAAATGGCCAACCCATGGAATCATAAGAAATTACAAATCATTGTTGTTTTAAGTCTCTAAGTGTGAGGTTGTTTGCTGCACAGCAATAAATAACTGAATAGATAACACATGCCCATTCCCTGGGCCTGGAGAGAGAGAAGGGATATGCTAGGAGAGATGTCCAGGAACCTCTTTTGGCTTCCACAGTGTGAGGGCTGCATAATTAGATTTTCCACCCCACCAATTGTCCACAGCCAGGGAAAAGTAGTTCTTCAAAATGCAAGCAGGGTGATGTTTGGAAGAGGAAAAAATATATACCTGGCAGTTCAAAAGCAACAAATATCCATTCTATTTTGCTCTGTGCTTCTTGTAAACAGCGCTGTATAAACACTCTGAGTACCTATTACATGTTGTCTTAAACTCATGCTTTGGAAATAAATGCCATCAGGACGGACTGATCTGAATTAAGTAGACAGAGACTACAGCCTGTGCCATCTGCAGTCCTCCACTTCCTCTCTTGGCCCAATTCGAGAACAAACACATACACATACCAAACCACAAGAGAACTACTGATTTAGAACAAATTAAATAAAGCAACATGTAGGATGTCAACGCTGAGTGCTCCAAGACGGGACCCAGCACACCTACTCTGAGTGTGGAAGATGGGCTGAACCATGTGCCCAACCGCTAAATATCCCCAGGTCAGAAGCAGGATTGGCGTGATTTTTATTCACTTAGTAAATTCTAACTCTGTGATTCTCATCCAGGTGTGATTTTGCTCCACAGGAGATATCTCGCGATGTTTGGAGACATTTTTGTTTGTGGCAACTAGGCAGTGAATGTAGTGCTCCTGGGACCTAGTGGATTGAGACCAGGATGATACTCAACAACCTACAATGCCCAGGGCATCCCCCCACAACAAAAACTATCTGACTTAAGGTATCAGTAGTGCTCAGATTGATAAACCCTGATTTAATGGAAATAGAATTGCCAGGTAGAATAGGAGTTGTAACCACAAGGCATTGTGTATAACACTCTACCATACTCTAAAACCAAGCTGCCTACCAGCTATCTCACTCCTATTTACTCAAGAGAAATAAAAGCATAACTCTACACAAAGATTTACACGGGACTGTTCATAGCAGCATTATTCATAATAGCCCAAATGTGGAAGCAACACAAAATCTGTTTACTAGTGAATGAATAAACAGAATGTGGTTTATCCATATTACTCAGCCATAAAAAGAAATGAAGTACTGATATATGCTACAATGTGGATGAACCTTAAAAAACATTATGCTCAGTGAAAGAAGCCAGATGCGAAGACCACATATTGTATAATTGCATCTATATGAAATGCCCAGAAAACACAAATTATAAAGACAAAAGTAGAACAGTGGTTGCCTGGGGCTGGGCTGGAATGGGGATTAATTGTAAATGGGCATGCGAGATCTTACTGGGGTGATGAAAATGTTCTAAAACTGAGTTTTGGTGATGGTTAAACAACTTAATAAACTTACTAAAATGTATTAAACAGTACACTTGGAATGAGTCCATTCATCTCTTGGTGCCTCAGTGGCATCATCTATACAATAGAGCGAATATATAATATGTATCTCACAGGATGGTTGTGAGAAGTAAGTGAAATGCTACGTAAAGTCAGCATGGTGCCTGGAACATTAGAAATGTTTTATGTGCAATAGTAGCTATTATTTTCCAAGTATAAACACAATGGTCAACTTTTCTTGACTCCAAGCAGCATCAGAGATGCTATATCCTTCTACATACTGTTGGGATCAGCAGGCAATGCTCCTGGGTGCTATTACTGTATGGATTGGAGCCACTTTTGCTCAAAGTTATAATTGGAATGGGTTTGCTTCTGTACATTTCACTCAAAACACAATTGAAAGAAACAAGCTGTTTTAGGGAGCTTATGTTTGCAATAAAATATTCTTCTAAACACTGGTATAGGTGACATTCTGGGGCTTGATTTAAGCTCCAGGGTCTCTCTGCCATGTTCTACTGAGTATGGCAAGAAAATAGCTCTTTCAACTCCATGTTCTTAGTGCAGATAACTTAAAAAAATATTTTTACTGAGTACTCGAAGAATGCATTCTCATTATTAAATAAGTCAAACACGACCAAAATATGTATAACCTCAATGTGGCAAGACTCCCAGGGTAGCCACAGCTCACACCCTGGGTTCACTCTGAGGCTAGATTCAGCACTTAACTGCACACCTAGGGAACCAGATCCCAGTTCACTAGACATTATTAAGGGATACAGCTTTTGCTGAAGATTTTTTGAGAAACAAGGAAGAAGGGTTACAGTGTATACCACATAACAAAACTTTACAGTAATTCCCTTTAAACATCTTTGTTCTGCTAAAATTTCCTCTCCTAAATGTCAGCCTCCTTTCCTGCCTCTGCTCCCTCCTTCCCTGTCTCTGTCTTTGTTCCCCATCACAACCTAAATTTTCTGGAACAACTCAGTTCTGGCTCTCAACTTGCTTATCCCTCTGAAAAAGATAAAAGCTCAGTAGCTGGCTGATTTTACTCTGATCTTTTTTTAAAAAAGAAAGCAGCTCACTATCCACCAATTATTTGTCAAATGGGCGCTGGATTTTGCTCTCTCAGGCTTGGAAGACCCAATTGTGTGCTTTTCTTCCAGTTCTTCATTTAGTGAAATCATATTGATAGCTTGAAATTGGCTGTGGTTGAGGTATTTACACCACAGAAATTGGCAAACACTACAAATTGGATCTAAAAAAAAAAAAAAAAAAAAACCCCAAACCAAAAACCTTCCAGAGAGCTGGTTCTTCAACAATTACCAACACACAACTGACTCATTCTGCAAGATGCATATCAGTTTTTACCAAACAAAAATAGAGCTTGTTTTGCAGAAGGCAGTGCCAGGAGCTTGGGTGGGGATCACTTTTGATGCCAAGAAATAAGATTTTATTCATATTGCTACTGTCAACCTGAACTAATAAAAAGGATCAGAGTTCAGTTTTGAAGAATTTATTCAAACGAAAAGCTGGGAATACTCAATCCGGAAGACATAGACAGCTGCCTGTCACATGACTCAGTCCCCATAATCAAGTTCCTCTAAGGCTCAAAATAATTTACAGTTCCAACAGCTTAGACTTTGAATTACTTATTTTCACATATAACATATAATGTATAGCATAGACCCTATTTCTCTGGAGTATTCTGAAGTTAAAAGTTAAGTTTTTACTTATATAAGCAGAAAACAAAGAAGTTTAGTAGAATTATAACATTTTTCACACAAGCCTGGTTTATGAGTTACAACAATTTAATTAATTACAGTTTGTTTTCTTTTCTTTGCAACTAGTTTTCATTTCTTTTCAAATTAAAAATAAAGTGTATTTAACATTCCATCTTAAGATGAAGTGATAGCCATGACTTGTGAGAAAGAAAAGAGGGAAGTTAATCTACAATGAAGATCAACAGTGAAGAGGGAAGGGGTCTAGCTGGTGTTCTTTGGTCACTGCAATATTTTACAAAACAATGTAGGTAGGGAAGAAGGCTAATCTATAATAAGAGAAACAAAGTTTACAGCTGCCTGTCACATGACTCAGTCCCCATAATCAAGTTCCTCTAAGGCTCAAAATAATTTACAGTTCCAACAGCTTAGACTTTGAATTACTTATTTTCACATATAACATATAATGTATAGCATGTAATCTTAATTTCTTTTCCTTACCACAGTATACCTTTCCCCCAAGGTAACCACTGATATGTTTTGTATATATTTCTCTCATTTTTTCCAAGCATATATGAATAGATTTTTATGTTATTTGTATGGGATGACACTATTCCTCCCATAAGATACCTCATTATAGGTATCTTAGATATTTTTCTCTCTACACAAAGAGACACTTTTTAAAAATGAATACAGTTCAGATGTGGTGGCTCATGTCTGTAATCCCAGCACTTTGGGAGACTGAGGTGAGAGAATCATTTTCATCTAGGCATTCAAGGCCAGCATGGACAACCTAGTGAGGTGTCATCTCTACAAAAAATGCAAAAATTAGCTGGTCATGGTGGCATGTGCCTGTAGTCCCAGTTACTCGGGAGACTGAAGCGGAAGAATACCTTGAGCTCAGCAGTCTGAGACTGTAGTGAGCTGCGATCACACCACTGCACTCTGAGATTCTGTCTCAAACAAACAAACAAACAAACAAGCCATAGTATTCACCAATTGTGTGTATGTGTCATAATTAATTTAATTAAATTTCTATTGATGGACATTTGACTTTTTCAGCTATTATTATCATTATGTGGACAGGGCAATGTAGTGAGGCTTTGTCTCTACAAAAAATACAAAAACTAGCTGGGTATGGTGGCATGTTCCTATAGCCCCAGCTACTTGAGTGGCTGAGGTAGATGGATCACTTGAACCCAGGAGGATAAGACTGCAGTGAAATGGCCTGGATTACAAGGTAAGACTCTGTCTCCAAAAAAAAAAAAATTATTATCATTATGTTAGGAATTTTTTTCTGTTGGGTAAATTTCTAGAGAAAGAATGGTTGAGACAAAGGGTAAAAGCATTTTCTAGATATTGCCAATTACCCTCCAAAAATGTTTATGTTAAGTTAGGTTTCCACCAACAGTGTATAACAATTTTTAAAAATGATTTTCCAGATAAGAGGTAATGCTCTAATTGTTGTTGGCAGCCATAGCTGAGACTTAGCAGTGACGACTTGATTGATTGCCTCATGAGGCTTTTGTTCTCTTTCCCTGGTACCTTTATTCATATTATTATCCCTACCTAAGTGCCTTTCCCACATAAGTACCTCCCACCAATTCTTCTTGCTTTATTACAAATCCCTTTCTAGTCCAATGGCTTCCAACTGAGGACATCTGGCAATATTTGGAGACACTTTTGGTTGTCAGAACTTAAGATGGAGGAAGCTGCTGACAAGTAGTGGGTAGAGTCTAGGGTTGTTGTTAAACATCCCATAATGTACAGGACAGCTCCTTGCAACAAATGATTATCTGGCCCAAAATGTCAAAAGATGCTGAGATTGAGAAACACTGCCATGACCAAGCTGATTTGTCCTTTCTCTGCACAGTTGATGCTTACTGTCCTTTCTTCAGTTTTGGCAATGAATAGGGAGATGGAGTAGGGACCCCCTCTTAGGTGACTGAGCCTCCTCCCCCTCAAAGCATGAAAATAAAGAAAAATCTTGAGTTCCCTCAAGGGAGATTACAGCACTTAGCTAGTACTGAGAAATAAATAAGCAACTTTATAAGCAAGAAAGTAATAGTAGCCTAAAACTATAGACAAGGAAGCTAGAATCATGAGATGTTTGGTTTCTCTATAAAACCTAAAAATAAGATCTTCATATTTTCCTGAGTTGTTTTTCAGAAACCTGGATTCCCACCCAACTGTTATGCTCACATGTAAACCTCGGGTAAGGGGAATGGGGGAGTGAACTCTATCCACCATACTTTGCTCTAAATTTCCTCCTGAGGTCCCAGAAAAAAATGACACTCATGAGCCACAGTGAGCATTCTTTTCTACTGACCTTAAGTTTTTACCCAAAATTTCTCTTCCTTAACCAATTGCAAATCAGAAATCTGCCTGTGACCTGTAAGCCCCTGCCTTCAATATATCCATCCCTTTTAGGCCAAAACCAACGTGTAACCTCCATGAGTTAATTTACAATTTTACCTGTAACTTCTGCTTTCCTGAAATGCACCCCTGACTTTCCAAACTCTTACCTGCAAGCCACTGGAGGGTCAAGACTTAAGCATTAGCTGCCCGATCCTCCTTTCTTGACATCCTGCAAATAAATGTCTTTCTTTCTCCCACTACAAACCTCGGTGTAGATATCTGTTCTTACTGTGCCAGTGAGCAGACCCCAGTTCAGCTCTATAACAGTAGATTTCTTTATTAATCACCCTCTGTGTCAGTTGAGATTCTTTCATTGGAAGTGATAGAAATTTTAAGTTAAATACATTGAAACAGTAAAGTGAATTTATTGACTTACATAAACTAAGAGTTTCTGAGGTCATGCTGATTTCAAGTGAAGCTTGATCCAATGACTCAGATGATGTCAGTGAGGACCAGTTTATTTCCAATTCTTTTTTTTTTCCTTTAGATGTGGTCAGTTTCATCCTAAACTCTCCCTCTCCCACACACTGTGGTATCAAAATGGGTACAGCAGATCTAGTTTCACACCCTCAGATTGTACTATTCAGGGCTAAAAAGTAACCACTAGCCACATGTGGCTCTTGAGAAATGTGGTTAATCTGAATTAAGATGTGCTGTAGGTGTGAAATACACATATCAGATTTCAAAGACTTGATATGTAAAAAATATATAAAATTATATTAATAATCTTTCTACTAATTTTATATCAAAGTGATAATATCTTGAATAGGGGCCGGGCATGGTGACTCACGCCTATAATCTCAGCACTTTGGGAGGCGGAGGTGAGAGGATTGCCTAAGTTGAGAACAGTCTGGGTAACTTGGTGAGACCTCGTCTCTACAATAAATCAAAAAATTAGCTGGGTGCGGTGGTGCATGCCTATAGTTCTAGCTACATGGAAGGCTGAGGCAGAAGGATCACCGGAGTCCAGCAGGTCGAGGCTTCAGTGGCCAGGAGCGTGCCACTGCACTTCAGTCTGGGCGACAGAGTGAGACTCCAACC
Source organism: Tarsius wallacei (assembly GCA_963574415.1). Classification (NCBI taxonomy): domain Eukaryota; kingdom Metazoa; phylum Chordata; class Mammalia; order Primates; family Tarsiidae; genus Tarsius; species Tarsius wallacei. The sequence goes on along the minus strand of CAUYQG010158508.1, from coordinate 7,202 downwards.
TAAAAAAAAAAAAAAAGAAAAAGAAAAAGAAAATTTTGTGCAACCGTGTGTGCTTAAAAGAAGATCCTTCCCCAGTCAAACCTTGATATGAGACCACTGCCCTGGCTGAGACTTTGAATGCAGCTTGCAGAGCATGCAGCTAAGCTCTGCCTGGACTCCAGATTCACAGAAACTGTGAAATAATATGCAGGATTTTTAAAAAATTTACCAGTTTTGTTTTCTATTATGTGCCTTGTAGATACCTTACTAAAAACCAGTATCTGACACAACAGAATGACATTTGCAGGATGTAATATTGTAGTGACAGTACTGAGGTTGATTGTATTAGACTATTAAACTCTGAGTACTAAATGGTTACATCTTAATTATTTATACAGAACAATGGTTCAGTAACATAAAAATAGAGAACAGCATCTGGAAGTGTATTTCAGTCAATGCTTGGAGATCAAGGGTTCACCAGTCTTTCCATTATCTTCCACAGCAAGTCCTTGTTCACACAGAACTCTGATGACAACACTCTGGTGTTTCCCCAGGCTACTATATAAAGAGGGTGCTGAAGGCTATCACCACACAGCATACCCCAACATAGGGGCTCTTCCGCTCACCAATTCTGGCACACTTCCAAAATATACCCAACAATCCAGTTGTATTTCTGTCCAGGAGGCTCGGTGCCAAGAAGTGGATGTTAGCACAGGTACATGTAAGCATCAAGATTACAGTCAACAGACTCTAAAAATTGAAAATGGCAGACATAGCAAGGCTGACATTGCCCCAGCCACATCACCCTCAGGATTTTTTTTTTTGAGTCAATGTCTCACTCTGTCGCTCAGGCTGGAGTTCAGTGACACGCTCACGGTCACTGCAGCCTTGACCTGCTGGGCTCACGCGATCCTTCCACCTCAGCCTTCCAAGTAGCTGGGACTACAGGTATGCACCACCACACCTGGCTAATTTTTTGATTTATTGTAGAGATGAGGTCTCACCAAGTTGTCCAGGCTGGTCTCGAACCTGTGGGCTCAGGCAATTCTCTCACCTCGGCTTCCCAAAGTGCTGGGATTATAGGCATGAGCCACCACGCCTGGCGCCCTCAGGATTTTTTAATGCTGCTAAATTGTTACACATCAATAAGTGACTAATACAGATGACTTGAGTGATATGTCCATTAAATTTGCCACAGGCATTTAGCCACACCTTATAAGAATATTCTTATTTTATTGAGGAATATCAGTGAATAGAGAGATAATTCTATTAGCTCAGAAAACAAAAGATTACCTCCATAAGTTACCATGGAGAGATAGGTTCTAATTTCTGTCATTGATTGGCTGCCATGAATATTGCCAATAAATTTTAAGCCTTAATGAGTTCTTGTTGCTTGAAGAATCTTAGTTATACAGAGTGAAAAGCTGGTGGAGACATATTACCTTTCTGTTATTGCTAGAAATAGTTTTTACTTGGCAAAGGAAAGGGAGTTGGGGATTGTGCTCTTGAAGGCACAAAACCTTTATTTTCAAAGGCTGCTTTTTAGACCTTGCTAATGGGGAACAGAGAGAAAACTACCTTGGAAGAGCAATCATTTTCAAACCACACCACCCCTGAAGGAGAAATTTCAATTCTAAAAATACACCACCAAGCACACCAACCGAAAGAGAAATGCCTAATGGTTGTGAAAAATCTTTATGCCCAAAGAAATTGTTCACATTAAGGTGCGGTTTTACTTTTATCTGCAGTGAACACAAAGTATGTTGATGCATCAATCCATTGTTCTCCCTTTTTAAGAGTTTCATCTTAAATAACAGCAAACCGTGGGAGTTCACAAAATCAACTCATCAGTGTTCTCTTATTTCCTGTTTGGTATGTACTAGAATTTACTCTCTAATGTTTACACATTTCCCTTCTTAAATTTCTAGAATTTATTTTGGTTTATAGCGACCCTGGGGTTTTCCTGTTTGCTTGCTTTTATTTTTCTAGAGATGGGATCTTTCTTTGTCACCCTGGCTGGAGCGCAGTGCTGTGACCATAGCTCACTGTAATCTTGAACTCCTGGGCTTAAGTGATCCTCCCACCTCAGTCTCCCGAGTAGCTGATACTACAGGCACATGCCACTGTGCCTGGCTAATTAAAAATAATTATTTTGGGTAGCAATGGTGTCTCGCTACATTGTTCAGGCTTGTGTTTTTATGCCATAAAATGATGTATTCTTGGAGACCTCCATGATTTATTTATTTATATATTTTTTAATTTTTAATTTTAATTTTTTTGAGTTGAAGTCTCACTCTGTCGCCCAGACTGGAGTGCAGTGGCCGCTCCCGGCCTCCGCAGCCTCCTCCTGCTGGGCTCCAGCGATCCTTCCGCCTCAGCCTTCCAAGTAGCTGGAACTACAGGCGTGCGCTACCACGCTCGGGTAACTTTTTGAATTATTGTAGAGATGAGGTCTCGCCAAGTTTCCCGGACTGGCGAACCCGCGGGCTCAGGCAATCCACTCACCTCAGCCTCCCAAGGCGCGGGATTACAGGCTGAGCCACCGAGCCCGGCCGACCTCTATGACTTAAAAAGCATCCTGAAGGAGTTTAGCCTCTTGCTTGGCTTTTGTCATATGACAATTTTGAAGGAGGCAACTAGGACGCAAAACTGAGAATAAAAAAGCTTCATGGATTCCATGTTCCAAAGACAGAAGAAAATGGTTGAAGTCTCCCGCTGCTAAGAAGGAACCAGACTACTTTGCTATCCACAGCCTCATGCCATCCTGCCTTCCAAGGTGTTATATTGGGGGAAGAATGGAGCAAAGGCTGGGACTGGTCCCTCTCCTCCCTGTGGGAAACCTTTCTTTGTGATGGTGGGAACCTGTCAGAAGGGAGAACTGAAGGCATCTCATGTCCAGGGTGGCCGCCTACTTGGACTATGGACTTGTTGGTGGACTCTCTGGGCTTATGTTTTTTATTTTTTGCTGGTCTCATGCATTTATTCTTCCCAAAGAATGTTATTTCAGTTCTTATGTCTCTGCCACACCTCTCCCCCAGACCCTAAAGTTGAGATTTTTTTTTTAGAACTGCATTTCAGTTTGAACTGCATTTCATTTTTTCCAACTTTATTGAGGCATAATTTATATACAATAAAATGCACACTTTTAGGAATACATTTAGAAGAGTTTGGTGACAAATATATACATTGTGTAATCACCAGTGCAAATAAGATATAGAGCATTCTCATCAGTCCCCAAGAGTTCCTTTGAGCCCTTTTGCAATTCATCCTCACCCTCATCCCCAGCTTCAGTTACTTTCACTATTCCCCTTTCTAGAATTTTCTATACATGCAATCAAATAGTGTATACTCTTGTATGTGGCTTCTTTCCCTCAGCATAGTAGCATTGGGATTCATTTTTGTGTCACTCGAATCAGTAGCGCATTCCTTCTTATTGCTGAGTAGAAGTCCATTGCATGGATAGACCATAGTTTATTTATCCTGCTTTTTATTTTGATGTTAATTTGGGAAGAAAAGGAATTTTCACAATGTTGCTACTTCTTTAGGAACAAGCCACTCCTCTCCATTTTTTTTCTTTCCTTCTTTGAATTGGAGTCTCACTCCATCGCCCAGGCAGGAGTGCAGTGGCATACTCACGGCCACCCCAGCGTCGACTTGCTGGGTTCTGGTGAACCTTCCGCCTCAGCTTTCCAAGTATCCGGAGCTACAGGTGTGTGCTACCACGCCTGGCTAATTTTTGATTGATTGTAGAGACGCAGTCAGTTTGCCCGGGCTGGTCTTGAACCCTCAGGCTCAGAAAATCACACTCGCCTCCGCCTCCCAAAGTGCTGGAATTACAGACTGAGCCACCGAACCCGGCCCATTATCTTACTTAGGTCTTGTTTTTATGCCTGTAGCCAAGCTTCATGGTTTTCTTTACGTGGCCCCTGCTCTAGTTGCATTTATTTCTAGGAACTTGATTGTTTGTTGTTACTGGAAGAGAATCATTCTCTTTAACATTAGCTCAATGGTTGCTACTAGTATAATGGAAAACTACTGATTTTTTGTGTGTGCGCATTCATCTTATATCGGGCTATCATTTGGAATGCTTGTGGGTGCTAATAATTTTTTAGTTGATTCTCTTGGATTGTTTAGGTTTATACTCCCATCCCGTAAACGATGATAACAAGATCTCCTTTTTGAAGAGTGATACTTATTCCTTTTTCTTATTTTTGTGATCTCTTAGGAAAGGGAGAAAAAATGGGAGGGAGATGGTTGGGTGCAGGAGTCAGAGGCAGAGAGAGGGGACAAAAATGAAGCAGTCTGGACTCTTGATGTTGGGTAGGTCAAGAAGGAATTAAGTGAACCCCTTGGGACTTAGCAGAGGGAAGAGAGGTTGGAAAAGTCCAAGCTAGAGTCCATATCCTGTGTCAGAAAATTATGCAAGATGTGGCCTTTCTCCATAATTTCTGGTCTCTGCCCCAAAGATCAAAGGCGCTTTGAAGGGAGGAGAAAGGGGCAGCCTGAAAGAGCAGACCACCCCCACAGACCATTCGCCCTCCTCACTCCAGAGCTCGGCCCTTGGAGGCGGGGAGAGGGGAGATGATGTATCAGGTGACACTACTACGAGGAACTCTGGGTAAACCGAAGATATCTGAGGGCTGTGGGGTTACCAAGAACGTCTTTTAAGGTGGAAAAGGAAGATTCAGCAGGGACTAGTTGAAGGAAGAGACTGGAAGAAAATAAAACGGTTTCTTTTTTGGACAGAATATTCAACAAACCAGTTGCTTTTAAAATGTCAGCTGCATTTCTATTTTTCCTATTTTAGGAAGGGTGCAATTAAGAGGTGACTGGGAGCCGGGCTCGGTGGCTCAGCCTGTAATCCCGCGCCTTGGGAGGCCGAGGTGAGCGAATTGCTTGAGCCCGCGGGTTCGAGACCCGCCTGGCCAACTTGGCAAGACCTCATCTCTACAATAAAATCAAAACATTACCCGGGCGTGGTAGCGCGCGCCTGTAGTTCCAGCTACTTGGAAGGCTGAGGCGGAAGGATCGTCAGAGCCCAGCAGACTCCAACTCAAAAAAAAAAAAGAGGAGACTGGAGAAGGCATTGATTTGGGGGCAAAAGCACATCTATATTATCTTTGTGGAAGCAGCCCTTTCTGAATCAGACTTGGATCCTGTCTTTTATGACACTACCAGATGGGCCATCATCAAGTAAATAAAAAGTATCGAGGACTCACTCTGCTAGGACCTGCCCTGGCGAAATGGGGGCCGCCCTTGCAGTTACTCTATTGGGCCACTAGATAGCGCTTCTGCTTCGATGAGGCAAAATGCGAAACCAAGCAACGGTGCTTTCGGTGGTTTAAAGAAAAGGAAGCCACTGATGGGAGTGATTTTTGAAGGCAGGACTCTAAAGTTATTGCAAGAGAAGTACAGGTGCTCATTAGGCAGTGTGAAATGAGTATGATCTGGAGATATGCCTGCATTTCATATGAAAATTTTATTTATATTGCTAAACAAGAACATTAAAAATAAATAGGCACAACGAGATACCACTTCATACCCATATATCAAAATGGAAAATAACAAGTGTTGGTTAGGATGTGGAGAAATTGGAATCCTGGTTCCTTGCTGATGGGAATTTAAGTGATGTAGCCACTGAAAACAATTTGGTAGTTCTCAAAAGTTAAACATAGGATTACCATATGATACAGCAATTCCACTCCTAAGTATATATATATCCAAAATAATTAAAAGCAGGGACTCAGGCCAGGCACGGTGGTTCATGCCTATAATCCCAGCACTTTGGGAGGCTGAGGTGAGAGGAATACCTGAGCCCACAGGTTCGAGACCAGCCTGGGCAACTTGGCTAGACCTCATCTCTACAATAAATCTTAAAAATTAGCTAGGCGTGGTGGCATCTGCCTGTAGTTCCAGCTACTTGGAAGACTGAGGCTGAAGGATCGTCTGAGCCCTGCAGGTCGAGGCTGTGGTGACCATGAGTGTGTCACTGCACTCTAGCCTGGGCGACAGAGTGAGACTCCGACTCAAAAAAAACAAAAAAAAAAGGCAGGGACTCTGATATTTGTACACCAATGTTTCTTCCAAACAACCCAAGTTTCTGTCAACAGATGAATAGATAAGCAAAATGTGGCATATGCATGCAATGGAATGTTATTCAGTCATAAAATGAAATGAAATTCTGATATTTATTACAACATGGATCACCTTGAAAATATGCTGAGTGAAACAAGCCAGACCCAAAAGAATACTGTATGGTATGATTCCACGTATCTGAAGTACCTAAATTAGGCAAAGTGATAGAGCCAGAAAGAAGAGCAGAAGTTAATAAAGTAGATTAGAAGTTGCCAGAGCTGGGAGAGGCCAAAGATGGGGGGTTACTGTTTAATAAACAGAGTTTGTTTGAGATGATGAAAAAGCTCTGGAAATGGGTAGTGGTTATGATTGTACAACATTGTGAATGTACTCAATGCCACTAACTTGTACCCTCAAAAGTAGTTAAAATGGAAAAAAGTATGTTATGTGTATTTTACCACAATAAAAATAGATAAATAAAGCTATACACTCTGGTATCCATTCTTGGCTAAGAAAGTGGCTCCTGATATTTTATTGGTTAACCTACAGTTAGACCTAAAGACCTATAACCAGAAATACAAGTGGCTTTTAAACGTTAGTAAAGATGCTCAACTAAAACTATACTGAGATAACACTTTTTTAATCTATCACTTTGGCGAAGACAACACACTTCAATAACACACTGTGTTGGCGGAGGTGAATAAAAAGCACCTTTAGTCGGGCTCAGTGGTTCAGCCTGTAATTCCAGCACTTTGGGAGGCCGAGGCGAGTGGATTGCCTGAGCCCGCAGGTTTGAGACCAGCCTGGGTGACTTGGTGAAAGCTTGTTTCTATGATAAATAAAAAATAAAAAATAAAATAAAAGGCACCCTCGTACAACTCTAGTAGGACTGTAAAATAATGCAGCCACTCTGGAGGGCGATTGAATGGTATCTACCAAAGTGTACTAAACAGACCCTTTGACACAGCAAAGTCACAATACAAAAATTTTTCTTATTTATTTTAAAATTTATTTTATTTTATTTTATTTTTTTTTTATTTTTTATTGTGGTATTGTGGGGTACAGTTAGGGGTTAGGCATACAAAAATGCTTCGTTCAGGCACCCTTGATGATAAGAGGTGTCTCCCCATCCCCAGACAGATATTTAC
>CAUYQG010158507.1:0-11886 GCA_963574415.1 Tarsius wallacei | reverse complement strand
TTATAGTTTGAGGTCTTTGATCCATTGAGAGTTGATTTTTGTGTATGGTGCTAGGTAGGGGTCCTGTTTCAATCTTTGGCATGTGGTCAGCCAGTTTTCCCAGCATCTTTACTGAACAGCTTATCCTCTTCCCAGTGGTTGTTGGTGGAGGCTTTGTTGAAGATGAGATGGCTTAGAAATTGAGGTTTTGCTTCTGGAATCTCTATCCTGTTCTGTTGGTCTATATTCCTATTCTTGTACCAATATCAGGCTGTTTTGATTATTACAACCTTATAATAAAGTTTAAAGTTGGGAAGTGTAATACCTCTCACTTTTTTTCTTTTGCTAAGGATTGCACAATAACCACTTATATACCTAATCTCGTATTGTACCCCACAACTTTAAAATAGAAAAAAAAAACCCCTCAAACTATAAGAGACCATCATACTTAGTGATCTATCACAGAAACAAAGAACTGAGTACCACGTGTTCTCACTCATAAGTGGACCTGAACCTTAATCACATTAGCACAAGGGCACTGCCAAGGAGGGCAGGCACATAACACCACAAAGGGTACCTGGTTCCAAACCAAGGGAAATGAGGGCTGGTTGGAGGCTCATACTTCACCTGCATACAGCCTACTTTTGTAGTTAATCCTTACTTATACCCTACATCTCTAAAATAAAATAAATTATTTTTTTAAAAGACAAAAATAACAGATGCTGACAAGGATTCAGAGACAAGATAACTCTTATACACTCGTGATGAGAATACAAATTAGTGTAGCCACTATGGAGAACAGTATAAAAAATTCTCAAAAAAAAACACTAAAAATAGAATTATTACATAATCCAACAATTCCACTACTAGGTATTTATCCAAAGGATAACAAATCAGTATACTAAAGGTATACCTGTACTCGCATGTTATTGCAGCACTATTCATAATAGCAAAGATATAGAATCAACCCAAGTGTCTACCAAGACAAATGAATAAAGAAATTATGATACATATACACAATGCAATACCATTTGGTCATAAAAAGAAAATAATGTTATTTGCAGGAACATTATGTTAAGTAAAATACGCCAGGCACAGAAAGACCAATTTCACATGTTCTCACTAATATGTAGGTCCTGAAAAGCTTATTTCATGGAGTCAGAGAGTAGAATACCAGAGGCTGGGAAGGATGTGTGTATGAGAGGGGATGAAGAGAAGTTGGTTGATGAGAACAAACATACAGTTAACTAGAAGGAATAAATTCTAATATGCGTGATGGCAGAATAGGGTTACTATAGTTAGCATCAATGTATTATATATTTCAAAGTAGCTAGAAGAGAGAACTTCAGCTCTCCCCCACACATAGAAATGATAAATATCAACCTGATTGACACCTCAAATATACCAATTTGATCATTACACATCCTATGCATGAAACAAAATATCACATGTGCCTCATAAATATGTAAAACATTATGTATCAATTAAAAAATAGAGTAGAAATCAACAGAGAAAAACAAAAAAGTCAAAAGCTGGTTCCTTGAATAGAGCAATAAAATTAATAAGCCTCTAGTCAGGTAACTAAGAAAAAAATACAAACAACACAAATCACTAATGTGAGAAATAAAAGAGGGAACATTACTACAGATCCCATGGACAATATAAAGATAATAAAGCAATATTATGAGTAACTCTATGCACACATATTTGTTAATCTAGATGAAATAGACCGATTCCTTAAAAGACACCATCTGTCTAATTTCACGGAAGGAGAAATAGACAATTTGAAAAAGCTTATGTTTATTTTAAAATTTGAATAAATAATATCCTCCCAAAATATAAAGCATCAAGCTTGGATTGGTTTATTGGTGAAGTCTACTAAACATTTATACCAATTCTCTACATTCTCTTTCTGAAGGTAGAAGAAATTATACCAATTCTTTATATTCTCTTTCTGAAGTTAGAAGAAGAGAAATTATTTCCCAACTTATTGTATGAGACTAGCATTACCTTTATACCAAAGCCAAAGGTATTGTAAAAATGAAAAACAACTGAAGATCAAACATGCCTACAAAATACTAGCAAATCAAATTCAACAATTCATAAAAAATAACTATTCACCACAACCAAGAGGAATTTATTCCAAGTATGCAAGTTGGTTCAACTTTCAAAAAACAATTAATATAGTCCATCACATCAACAGACTAAAGAAAAAACTATATTTGTTCTATTCACACCTATGTTTTCCATATTAAAAAATAAACTTCAAAGAAAAATGCACCAGGTTTCAGTTCCACTTTTGCTACAGAAATTTTGTCTTGAACAACATGAAAACAAAGGAGCTGACTGATTTTGACAAAATGTGGAGCACTACTGAAGATTTCCAATTATGTCCTTAAATCAAAATGATACTTGATAAAAGTTTTCTTATAAACCTTACTTCAAAATTGTTAATCAATAGAGATTTCACCATTATAGTATAGCCCTTAGGAGATCTATAATTATAAAAACTACTCATATTTCATAATATATTGTTAACTAATATTGATAACTAATATTGTTGATTAATGAATTTCCCTCGGGGAAATTATGGAAGATATGCATATTATGATACTCTGAAATATATTTACTAGTATGTCAAAATCAGTTAAAAATCATTCGATTTTCTCATAAATTACTGTGGAATACAAATATTTACAAATGCAAAATGCCACAAATCGAAGGGAAACAGATTTCACTTCTTTGCACCACTAATCCCTTGTTAAAACATAAACATGGCCCATTTAATGCTATTTTGTATATACAGAGTATCATTTATTTGTAAAAGGGACCTGAACTGCTTTAAGAATGAATGCAATTCTTACCCTATCATTTCAGCCTGTTTTTTTGCAAATAGAGTATACAAACTAACACTAAATGCAAACTCATTTACGTACAATTTATGTACAATGCAACAGGGTGGAAGGCCTTTAGAAACAATCCAAATTCAATCTATCACTTAAATCTACAAGTTTATTTCCACTTTAAAATTAACCCAATGTAGTCTTTATCAGGGGTGTCAAGCCAAAAAAAGCAGTTGGGAAAATTTTTTGATGTCACACTTCATGTGATTTTGAGAACTTGATAGTATTATCTGAATAGATTACAATATTTGTTAGTCGTATTTTCTCTGACTCAACTCAAATTTAAGTTTTAAAATATTATTTAAGTTTCTACTAATGAGCCGGGCTCAGTGGCTCAGCCTGTAATCCCGCACTTTGAGAGGCTGAGGTGAGTGGATTGCCTGAGCCCGTGGGTTCGAGACCCGCCTGGGCAACTTGGCGAGACCTCATCTCTACAATAAATCAAAAAATTAGCCAGGTGTGGTAGTGCACGCCTGTAGTTCCAGCTACTTGGAAGGCTGAGGCCGAAGGATCGCCGGAGCCCAGCAGGTCGAGGCTGTACAGAACCAACTCAAATGACTATAAGTTTGGAAATACATAGGTTTTCAGTGTAAGCTGCTGATAACTTTTTAAAGGACCTTATATTTAGCCAAACTTGGAAAATCTTGGTGCTGAAAACCCTTGACAGATATGGAAAGTAATTGCCACAACAGAGGCTAGAAGCAAGACTTTATCTGTTTTTCAAAGATGTATTAGAAATCATCAGATAATGAGTCACAACTCATTTACCCACATGGCACTCCTTTCATTTAGCCCTCACTGACAAATCACATTCCTCACCAAAGTACGTTTGAAGAGAATTCAAAAATAAAAATAAAAACAGTATTAGGAGGAATGGGCTTCTATGGATACAGACCAAAATGAGACAAAATAGGACCTGGTAATACACAATGGATAGTTTAAAAGTTTCTGGTACTGTACTTTAATATTGTCAAATTGCAAAAATATATTTAAATAATAAAATATTTCAAGGCTTTTACTTGTAGTGCAGAAATAAATTAATATACCATAATAGATAAATAAGCCATCAAGAAAAATGAAATATTTTATTTTGGGATAGATTGGGAAAATATATAGTGACCAATCAACATGTCATAAGTGAAGAAATTAGTTTAAGTTTTTAAAAGGCACAATTTTAAACATAAGTATAAAATTAGAAATAAAAATTGTTGTGCCTTTCATATATATTTTAAAGCATTAAGATATAATAATTCAAATCATGCATGTAAAAATGTATAATGATTTTTTTCTCTCACACAAGATATTGATCAAAACATCAAAGACATTAAAGAATTGCAAACTTCATAGTACAGTCACAATTAATCAATGCCTTCAGGTGTGTCATATCACTTGTTTCAGATTACCTTCCACGAACACTGCACATTATCCACACAACTGTCCTCACAAAGATTTAATCCAAAAATATGCATGATATTTTTCTGCATTTCCTGGGCCTTCCCTGTTAAGCACAGTGCTACCAATTTTTTTCAATGCTTGGGCCTTCTTTCTTAGTACAGTAAATACCTGACAATCTGCCACATTGGACAAATTATATGGAAGGTTAATTTCCTACCCTAATTTTACATAACAGTTTATCTAACTACATAATTCCAAAACAAAGACATAAAATGGAAATTTCAGTCAGGTATTTTTTATCACAAGTGCAACCTGGATAGTTTCTTCAATCAAACCATCTATCAAATTTAGCAATAATTTAAAAAATGGAGCTCCATCTCCTTTTACTTTTCCCACCCATTCTGGTTAAAGCTTCAACTGCTTAGCACTGTGCCTGGTATACAAAAAGTGAATGAAAAAAGAAGGAAGAAAAGAAATATTACAAACAGCCCTAATTTATTGAGAATTGCCATTCTTTCTTTTATGACTGGACATTATTTTAGTTGGAAATATGCTAAGACTTCCCTTAGATAAACCTGAATCATCCAGTAAATGTATCAAAAAAATAATGTGAGCTTTACATATTTAACCATGTGGACCTAATCAGGCAAGATTTGCCTTAATACCACTACAGGAAATAATGGTGTATAATTTCATCAACAAAGGCCTGAGTTATTTCCTCCATCAATTTATTTATGTATTTAACAGACATATATTCTCTTTCTATATATTGGACATTGTTTTAAAGACTTTATAAGTAGTAAACCCTTTAATTCTTTTTTATTATTTTATTTTATTTATTTAGAGTTGTGGGGTATGAGTAGGGATCTGCTACATAAGTAGGCTCCATGCAGTTGAAGTTTGGGTTTCTAGCTGGCTCCCTCTTCCTTTGGTAGTGGACCAGGTACCCTTTTTGTTGCTTCATGACCCCTCCCTCCTTCCCTCCCTCCTTCCCTCCCTCCCCTAGCAGTGCCCAGCGTCTACCAATCCAACTTTTGCGCTAAATCCTTTAATTCTTAAAACAGCACTAGAGGTAGGTACCATTATTATCATCCTTATTTTACATATTAAAAAACTTAAGTGCAGACAGTTTAAGCAACCTTCCCAAGACCACATAGCTAGCAAATAATAAATCTCGGGTTAGAGTCTACACAGACTGGATCTAGAGTCCATGTGTTCAATCACCATTCTATGCTTCTTCTAAATATGTTTTTACTGATTGTCTCCAATTATCTGATGGTAGAATTGTGTCCTATAGTCTTAATAGTTACATTTTCATAATGTGACTCAAATCCACAAGTACAACTTTGAACTAATGTACAACTCTCATCTGCCCATACAAGTATAAAATGTTGTAAATCTAAAAATAAAACTCCAGACAGAAGGATTTTCATAGATGAGGTTCTTTAGATATCTATAATAATAAATCCACAGGCTGAAGCCAAAACAGGCCTGCCTATATAAAATTCCAGGCTATAAAACACATGTATTATTTCAGTCTCCAGTATACAGCGTTACATACAAGACTGGTCCAACAACTAAAATATCTGCTAATCAAGATATCTGCCTTGGATATTTGGAGCACCTGAGTGTTCTTTCAAGCTTCAGATGAATGGCATTTCTCAGTGTAGCATTTCTAATCCTTTCTATCTTTATCAATGTGCATTACAGACTGAGAAAGGAACTACATAACAGGATTTACTAATAGCAGTAACTCTCTTTTGTCAGAGAGGATTACTGTCACTCAGTACCAGGGGAAACTGAGAATCCTGAGCTCATTTAATAGTGTTTATTTAATATTCTACCCTGCGATTTGTTTAAAACAGTAGCAATTAAAAATGCCATTGGAAGAAGATGTAAATATTCACTGGATGTTTTTTGTAACTACAAACAAAATCAAATGGAAAGCAAAAAAAAAACAGTTTGTTTCCTATCACTCAAACTGTTCCAATATTCTGGTATTCTAAGTTAATATTTCAGCTGATTTTAGGGACTTTATATAGATTTCTCTGATGAGGTATGTTCAGTGGCAGCCAACAGTGTAATCCCAGGCATGCTTGTCAATCAAAATAAAATTAGCAGATACATTTCTTTTTGTAAAAAGTGAGCTTCTCTGGACCTTAAAACTTCCTTTTTATTACAAACATATTGATCCAGAAAGAACACATTTTGTTCACTGAGACTGTAAAAACTCAAACTAAACATAGTAACTTCTTCATTAAGACTAACTCTCTTGCTCTTCCCAGAAGATTTCTCAAAATAAATAGAATAATCAGTGCTGTCTTTTTTTTTTTTTAGATGTGGGGCACAATTCAGCATTAGGTATACAGATATTCATTATGCAGGTACCCTTGTTGATAAGGTGTGCCTCTCCCTCCCCAGGCAGTTTCCCTCAACTGCCATTCCCACACCTCCTTCCCTGGTAGTTTCTCACTACTACCAGTCCCTTTCTTATAGTATTATGATAATTGGTCAAGGTCCACTTATGAGTGAGAACATATGGTACTCTGTTCTTTGTTTCTGTGATAAATCACTGACTATGACAAATTCAACTTTATGAGTAGCTTAAAGAGGAGAATAAAATCAATTGAATGGCTAGTACAAAATTCAAAACAACCATCTACTTGTGGCACAAATCAGATAACTAGTTCTGAGCAAGTAATGTAATCATTGAGAAACTTAACTTTTTAAAATTTATTTGAAAAATGTGGGGTACAATTCAGGATTAAGTAGATAAGAGGTCATTATAAGGTAAAGTTTGGGCCTCCCTTTGGTCCGCACTTTGCCTGGTTTGATATCAGGCACCCTTACTGATGTTGTGTCCCTCCTCCTGCCTCCCCTGGCAGCATTCTGCTACTGCCAAACCCTTTCTTATAGTATTATGATAAATGTTCAGGGTCCACTTATGAGTGAGAACATGTGGCACACGGTTTTTTTTAATTTCTGTGATAAATCACTGAGTATGATAAACTCTAAATCTATCCAAGTTGCTGCAAAATCCATAATTTTTCCTTCTTTATGGCTATGTAGTATTCCATCATGTATATGCATCACATTTTTTATCCAGTCCAATTTCTATTCAAGTTGCTGTGAAGTCCATAATTTTTCCTTGTTTATGGCTGCACAGTATTCCATTGTGTATATGCACCACTTTTTAATTCAGTCCACTTTCAATGGACAGCACAATTGATTCCATGTTTTTGTTACTGTGAATAATGCTGCAATAAACATGTGTGTGCGGGTATCTTTTTTTAATAGAATGATTTGAGTTCCTCCAGATATATTCCCAGAAGGCATAGTGGGGAGACAGGCCACATAATGGGAAAAAGTATTTGCCAACTGTATATCTGACAAAAGTCTAACATCCAGGATCTGCATGGAACTCAAATGTGCTGAAAGGAAAATAAAACAAACAGCCCTATTAAAAAGATGGCAACAACCATGCTGCCCATCAAAGCTGGATTGGACTAAGAAAATGTGGTACATATACACAATGGAATATTATGCATCCATAAAGAAGGACAAATATATGGACTTTGCAATACTTGGATGGATTTAGAGTCCATCATACTCAGTGATCTATCAGAGAAACAAAGAACAGAGTATCATATGTTCTCACTCATAAGTAGACCTTGAACAATTATCATAATACTATAAGAAAGGGATTGACAATAGTGGGAAACTGCCAGGGGTGGGGGAGTGGAAATGGCAGTTGAGGGAAACTGCCAGGGGAGGAAGGTGCACATCTCATCAACAAGGGTACCTGCATAATGACCATTTGTATACCTAACCCTGAATTGTACCCCACATCTTTAAAATTTAAAAAACTGTAGTGTAAAATAAATAGGCAAAATATTTGAATAGACACTTCTCAAAAGAAGACATACAAGCAGCCAACAGATACATGAAAAAATGCTCAGCCTCACTCATCATCAAAGAAATGTAAATTAAAAAACACATTGAAACACCATCTAACTTCAGTCAGGATGGTCATCATCAATAACTCAAAAAACAACAGATGCTGAAGAGGATGCGGGGAAAAGGGAACACTTCTACACTGTTGGTGGGAGTGTAAACTAGTGCAACCTCTATGGAAAACGGTTTGGTGATTCCTAAAAGATCTAAAAATTGACCTTCCATACGACCGAGAGACTTACATTTTGAAAGACTGTACAAATGGCCCCTGGTATTATTCTCAATACACTATTATATGGTTTTTATTATTGTTACGTTGTTATGGTTATGTAATGTATTATATGGAGGAGTTGAGTCACTCTGCGTATAGCATTTAGACCCATGCATTTAAATAATTCCACTTCTATCACTATGCTTCTTATGTCAATCATCACACTCACATTCTATGCCTGAACTCTCATGTTCTCAGTTGGATAAAAGTCCTCAAAAGTTCACATTTTTCTTCCCTATAATTGCTGATTATGTATTATGACAAATTTTGTGGTAATTAAATTCACTTGAAAACAACCTTTTAAATGAGATACCATTTGTTTCATTTTGCTTTTTTACCTCTTTTCTTCAGTTTGCTTTAAAAATTATTCCGAGCATTCCACAAGCCATTACTTCATCTGTAAATAATTCAATAAAACCTATTTAACTAAATAATAATAAGCCAAATTTTCCCAGGCACACAAAATTTATGTAAGGCAGGCTACAAACTTTTAACTCATAAAAACCATCAAGAGAGTGATATAATTTTGCTTTCTGCAGTTCCTGGCCTTTCCTTGGGGAAACAATAAACACATTAAAAATCTCTATATATGATTACTGTACTGTACTAGATTACTCAATCTCAAGCTCAAAAAAAAGGAAATTTACTCAATGAAATCAATAGATAAAATATAGCCAACTTCAAGTCAGCAAACAACAGGTTTTAATACTCACAACAACAGAATTAATGCTTATACAAAAGGAGGCGTACATAGTGGTTACACCTTTGAATAGGACCATAGCTAAGGCATTTAGGTAACAAAAACAGATCATATTCTCACCAATTTTATAAGACTTCAGCATGGCATAAAATGACTCTTTACATGCCTTTTATTACTACTGGCTGGAACAAGGGAACTGGTTTGAGTTACATGGGTGCATTGTATATTTTGTGTAGCAGAGAGAAAATAATGCTTTTAATGCTCCTTAACTAGCCTTTCTTTCTTCGTTGTTAGAAAAGGTGAATTAAGAAAAGGTAAAACATTCAACCAAATGTGACTAGTACAATAATAGGCATTTTCAGCTGAGTTTAGGAAATTCACTTTTGGCAAAGACCCTCATGATCAGTTGTCTTCTATAAAGCCTGTCTCTACCTGGCACCCACAGGAGAATTGCCAGATTTAGATATAATTCAATTATAGCAGTTTGGAAAAGCAGTGTCAAATAGAAAGAAATACCATGAGGGTAACATATTCAATTTTAAATTTTCTTTTCTTTTTCTTTTTTTTAATTATAAAGATGTGGGGTACAATTCAGGGTTAGGTATCCAAACGTTGATTATGCAGGTACCCTTGTTGATGAGGTGTACCCCTCCCTCCCCTAGCAGTCTCCCCCAACTTTTTAAAAAGTACAAAGAAAACAGTCATGTCAATTTTAAATAACATTTAAAGTAACCCAGTATATCCAAAATATTATTTCAACACATAATAAATATTAAAATTATTAATGAGATATTTTACATGTTTTCCATATTAACTTTTTGAAACCCAGTCTGTATTTTACACTCACAGCACATCTCCATTTGGACTAGCCGCTTTTCCAAAACTCAACAGCTACATTTGGTTAATGCCTGCCATATCAGACAGTGCAAGTTTAGAGCCTCATAGAACAAGACCATAATACAAACTATAAAATATATTACAAAGTCCATAAAAAATAAAAACTATTTTTTAAAAGTTTAGGAACACCAGATAAGTTTGCCTAAACTTGCTCAAATCTTGCCATAATATTATATAAATTGTGTGGAATCTGCCACTAGTATTCATTAAAACCAGACAGATTCCATAAAAGTCTGTTCCAGTATTGATACAGAGAAAATTCACATTTTCCTCTCCAAAGGACATTTTACTTTGTCACATTTATCTTTATGAAATTCTAAAAGTTTTATGTTTCACAAAGGAAACAGCATCAATTCAGAAATGCATTTTAAAGAAGACATTTTATTAACAACACGAAGTCCCTCAGGAGTCTCTTTTCTTTGAATTTATATTATTAAAAATCAGAACTTCTTCATCCTCTCAAACACCTGTGAGTTACATTTGAAATCAGTGTTCATTTCAATATCCCAAGTGCTTTACTTTTTTAAAATCAAAATCAGATTTTGCTTACCTAAATCTTAGTAAGCACAACTTATAGAAAGTATAGGGGAAAATGCAATAAAGAGAACAACAACAACAACAAAAACATGACCAAATGAAACTGAACTCACTGAGAGATTTTCCACTCTATATAACTTTGTTAAGATCCCAATTTTGTGTACATCAGAAAAGTGTATAAATGTCTCCTCTGCATTCTCCTAAGTCCACAAAAATATAGAACTTCACAAAGGACAAATTCAGAGAATATCTGAGTTGGTCTTTATACAGTCAGCAACCTGTACAGTATATGCCATACCATGCACCATTTTAGATTCTGAGGATACAGTGAAAAGCAAAGTAGATCTGGCCATGAATTAATGGAACCTGTAGCTACATACTTGGCTTTAAGTCTCCAACCTACCCTTCATTTGCATGAAAACCTTTGTTACTACTGAACTTTACTGCTTGACATTATTCTGAAATCATAAAATACCTTAAGAAAAATAACAACTTAAGGACAGACTCCCATAATACTGTTATGTAAATTTGTAGACAAATACAAGCTATTAAAGAGTTTTTGAAAGCTTTTTTCAAAAAAAAAAAGACCCAGTGAATCAGAAAGTTAAGAATGGAAATTAAAAGAATATACTGTTATCTTATTGTCTAGTGTGAAAATTTTATATCAACTAAGTTAGATGTTAAATTTTTTTAAATACCTGAATAGGAAAGTAGTACTTTTAGTGTTTCACCTCTAGGCCACTCACTTGAATGTTTTCCAGGTCTAATAATAGACACTTTCAGTTGGCCACAGGAATTATATTTACAGAATTAAATCAGCTCTTAGAACCAAAATATCATCAATAATAATTATTCATCTGTCTCAAGCAGGCCAACAATAAAATAGGAGTTAGTAGTAGTGGCTTTTGTAAAATTAAAAACCGAGTAACGTAGCATTTTTACACCTGAATTTAGTAACTTATAAAAAATGCAAGTATAAATTATCATAAATTTCATAATCTATATTTATGTTCATTCTTTTATTTGAGCTGCTGTACTGACAGCTCTCAGAGTGAATTTTTCATATTATCAACTTCAAAGGCTGGTATTTAATATTAAATTTTCTATCATAGCCGGGCTCGGTGGCTCAGCCTGTAATCCCGCGCCTTGGGAGGCTGAGGTGAGTGGATTGCCTGAGCCGGCGGGTTCGAGACCCGCCTGGGCAAGCGAGACCTCATCTCTACAATAAATCAAAAAATCAGCTGGGCGTG